>VYZR01046385.1:0-20564 GCA_013400675.1 Oxylabes madagascariensis
CTTGAAAATCAGGGCTACACACCCTCAGGTATTTCTTTCCTCCTCTGAAGAGCCCTGTGCTGCACAACCCAAACCAGTTCACCCCCTAGACTTTCTGTGCAGTTGCAGCCGATTTTTAACCCGTTTCCAGCAGTTTGTCTCAGTTTTGTTTTCCTCACAACAAGGTGTAGCTTTGGGCTGTAGATTTTCTGTCCAGGAGTCCTTGATCTTGGGGCAGGAGAAACTTTCCAATGCAATAACACCTCCAGACCCCTCATAAATGCTCCCTTAACAGCAACCAGCTTTTCCTAAGCTTTGATGCAGAAATTGGCTTCATTCGTATCGGCTGCTGAGGGATTGAATTTGGGTGTCTGGCTGTGTCCCAGAGAGGGGCAGGTTAACCCTTTCTCTGTGGAGACTCCCAAGCACCCTGCCACGGGTCTGGTGGGAGGCATTGGAAGGGAGAAGGGCTAATTTCCATGGCAAGGGGGTACTGATGCTTTAAGTTTTTAGCTTTTATACTTTTCAGATCCTGCCCTGCATCAGTGTGTAGCTCTGAACTCCATACAGAGCGTTTGTGAGCTCTCTTCACAGTTTGGTCAGACAGAACAATCCTTCCAGGCCTGAGGACCAAGGACACCTCACAGCCTCAGGCCTGGAAAGTGTAAACAAAAGTGAATTGGGGAGGAGAAAACTGGGGGAATGTGACTTCATTACCTGAAGCTGTAATTGGACAATTAACCCCTGATATGCAAATAGGCCAGAGTTATATCTGTCTGAAAAACTCATGGCCATCGTCCACCTTGGGTGCAGCCTCTGCCAGGCTCTTGCACTGCCCAGGGTGTATCTATTGAAGGCCTTTAATAAATGCCTACTTTATTCTCTATCTCTGACCAGCCTCTGTTCTAGGTAGCCTGTCCAAGGCATCAGTGCAGGCTGCTGGAGATGATGGGCTGGCAAAGCCAAACTGGATTGCAGTTGTGGATAATCCGAGGAGTGCCGTGACCTCCTCCTGAAGATCCACGTGGACAAGAGGGAAAGTGAAGCACAAGGTGCTGTGCCCAAGCCAGCCAGGATGTCCTGGGCTATGGGGACTGGCAGCCAGCTACCCTGGAGGGACACCAGAAGATGTTTCTGCACTTTGGTTACACCTGGATGATGCTGAATTCCTCGGTGCAACTCCTGATATTGGTGTGTCCCAGGGCTGGGCAGGGAGGGATGCACCACCACACCAGGCAATATTGTGTATGAGGAAAAGGTTCTTCACCCAGTGGGTGGCTGGGCACTGCAAAGTGGAAATGGCACCAAGTTTTAGAGAGTTCAAGAAACAAATTGGAAAATGCTCTTAGGCACATGGTGGAATTTTGAGGGTGTCCAGCTCAGAATATTCTCTGATTCTATGAAGCAAGCTGGACTCAGACTGGTTCAGATCCCGCTGTTTCTTATGGAATCAATCTCTGGCCTCTCTCAAGAAGGATCTGGGGCTCTTTTCTCAGTAAGCCATAAGAAATCACTGCAAGATGCCTTGGAGTGGGCTTCCTGCCAAGCCTCAAATGAGTGGGACCAGGGAGCATTCACAGGTTCAAAACTCCCTTGAAAGCTCCATCACTCCCTGGAAGCTGGATGTCCCCAGAGACTCCCCAGAGTTTCCAGAGGAAACTGATGCAGGAGAGTTTGTTCTCATGCCCTGCACAGCACCAGCCCATGAGATGTGCAGACACCAGGGCTTGTGCTGGTTTGGTACTGGGGGCTTTGGAGAAACCTGATGGGGAGGAAATCCTGAGGGACTCCAGGGAGGAATGTGAAATACCTGTTCTGGGAGCCAACGACAGCTGGGCCAGCAGCTCCTGTGCTGAAGTGATTCCCAAGCACATCCAGGCAAGGGAGGCACAGGCAGACTGATCCCACACTGCAGCTGGCTGGGAAGAGTGATTGCAAAACTTTTCCCATCGAGTTTTCCTCCCTCCCCTTCTCTGCACCGAGTGCTGAGTCGTGGTGAATCATTTAGCACTGCCTGGTGTTGAAGTCACTCAGCACATTTTCGATGGGTTTTCCTCCAGCCGAAGGCTCTGTGGGACGTGTGGTACAACCGATAAGGCTGGGGATGTAGAGGAGTTTGGGAATTCTTTTCCTTGTGCCTCTGCTGCTGCCTTAACTCGTGACAATTCCACATCTGAGGGACCCCGGGAGTCATGATAGCTTTGAGGAGGGTTTGGGCTCTGGCCCTGCTCCGCTCCTGGAATCAGTCTGTGAGTGGGTGTGAGTCCCTGTGTCCCTGCTGCCCTTTTCCAAGGAACGAGGTCATCCAGGTGGAAACTGGTGCTGAGGTCTGTCAGAGGGTGGGGGAGTTGATGGAAAGGCAGGGAATGATTTTTCTGTTGAAAGCAGGATTTGGGAGTGTAGGATTTGGGCAGTTCTCAAAGGGAGAGGCCCTCCTCAGCTGTTGAAAAGTGAATTTTCTTGTATAAGCAAGTTGTCCAAACTTCTTGGAGGAGGTGGCGGAGAGACAAATGCATTTTCAGGGGAAGTTTTTGTCCTGCCTCTCTCTAGCTGGGCTAACAGCCTTCTGGAAGTGTCTGGCTCTATCCATCTGCTACCAAAGCGACTGTTCAACCTGGACACTTACCTTGTTAAATTCTAGAATTAAGAGGATCCTAAAAAAAAAAAAAGGAATTTCTCCAGTGAGGAGGGAGTTGTTTCATTGCTGGAGATGCACGAGACAATGAGGAACATTTTTGGGTGTTACCTGTGGAACCCACTAAGGGAGAAGACAGTCATCCAATTGGTCAGAATACGGGATTCTGAGCAAATTTCTTTCCTCTTTGCTTTTCAACCTTATTCCTATCGGGGTATGCAGCAAAACTCAGAGTAGCTGATTGCCCTTCCTGAGAATGAATGGTGTGACTGAAATGAGAACAGAGACAGCTTTAGGGCTTCACATTCTCCTTTCTCTCTGCTCCTCCCTGTCCCTCCAGCAGCAGGGAGCTGTTTGAAATCCGTGCTGAATCTCTTTCAACACCTTCACCCACCTCAGCATCTCTAGCAGGCACGTGCACACGCAGGCACAAAAGCTACCATGGTCTTTGTTGCTGTTGCTGTTGTTTTGATGCTGAACAGAAGCCCTGGCTCCAACCCCCCCTCCTCACTGGATCACCTTCAGGAATCAATGCTGCAGTTGTTGACTTAAGCCATGGTGCTAGCAGGAGACTTCTAATACATTTCAGATACAACAACAAAGAGCAGATGCCAGTTCATAGGGAGGGAAGGGAGATGTTTTGATCTGGGTTTTTTGGAAATGAATTTTCATGCAGCCTTTATTTCAAATTTTATAGTTTTTTCTTTTCCCTGGAATGCATATTAAATGCTGATAGCCTGTTATCCTTGACCTTTAGAGCCTGTGAATTTGAAAATCCAATTCCCTGTGAAAAGCAATGCATACAATATGGACTTTGAAGAAAATGCCAGTAAGTGAGTTATTTTCTTTATGGCCCTGCAAGAGTCTCCTACTGACAGAAAAAAGGCAGGAGCACAACTTGGGTGTAATAGAGGCAACAAGGAGAGAGGTTTCCATGTTTGCAGGCCGTGGGTGTTGTTCACCCCATGGGTAGGAAGGAAGTTTAAGTTGTTAGGAGAGATAATCCACATTCCTGTTTCTCAGCACTCCAGTTCTTGTGCTTTTTAACTTCTCTGGTGCTGCCAGATGTGCTTGGAGCATCCTGGTAGAACGTGGCACCAGATGTGCCACCAGATGTGCCACTGTGTCCTGGTGGGATTGTCTTCAAACACTGATAGGTTATGCTGGGAACATCATAATCGCCTTTTCTTTCTGGTGTGCTGATAGAGTTCTGGTGACCTCCAGTCCTGCTGGTGACAACCCTTGGAAGCTCTTTCCTGCATGTGCTGGAGATACCCCAAGGGAGTTCTCTTCCAGATGTGCTGGGAACATCCCTGGGGAGTGTTCTTGCAGGTGATGTGGAGATAGCTCAGGACACCCCTTGCCCAACAACCCAGTAAACCCAGCGCAGTGCTCAGTTTTCCCAAATATTTCCCTTCTCTTGTCCTCAACCTGTTACAGCATTTTTAAAAAATGCTTTTGCTTGGGCAGAGCTGCACTTACACACTCTGCTTAGAACAGCAGAATTCCCCCACTCTCCAGCTTCTGGCCAGGCATGATGGTTACCTTATTCTTGCTTTTAAAAAATATCCCATGTTTCCCCTCCCAGGGAAAAAGGCTGGGAGGGGTGTCCAAGGACTGTGTTAAAACCTTAGCTGTATTTACCAAAGACAGTCATACAGCTGTGGGGTTGGCAAGATGGGAAATCCAGATGTTTTAAGAATAAAATAAGATACTTCACAAGTAAAAAGGTCATTCATCAGTGGCAGTCCCCATAGACCTGCTGTCTCCTCTGGGCACTAGAAGAACATCAAAACCAAGGAGCAGGAGTTGGAGTTTACAGAAGAAATTCTTCCCTGTGAGGGTGGGCAGGCCCTGGCACAGGTTGCCCAAAGAAGCTGTGGCTGCTCCATCCCTGGAGGTGTCCAAGGCCAAGTTGGATGGGGCTTGGAGCAAGCTGGGATAGTGGAAGGTGTCCCTGCCCGTGGCAGGGGTGGGAGCTGGATGGGCTTTCAGGTCCCTTCCAACCCGAACCGTTCTTTGATTCCATGAATTTCCACTCCTGAAGAATCCAGGCGTGATCCCGTTGCTTTTCAAGCTGTAGGATCTTAGCAGATACACAGGACTTCTGCAGGAGGAATTGGAATTACCCCTGTGTGCAGGAACTTCAGCTCAGGACCAACACAAAACACAAATTATTTGGGATTAGGTTCTCTGACTTTTATAAGGAAGCCAAATGTTGCATGAAATCCGAAGGCTTGAAAGACACGTGGACCAAAACTCCCCAAAGTCAGGAGCTTTCAGAATCATTTTGCTGGCAGCTAAGCCCTGTCTCAAATAAGACACAGCTCCTAAGCCCCTTTGTGCATCTGGACCTTCTTCCCACACCCAGGCTCAGGCAGGGAGTCTGTCGTGGAGCAGGAGAGGGAACCAGGTCTGTCAGACTCCAGGATGGGTCTGTGATGGGTGGACACCTTGCCTCTGGCTGTGCTGCCTGTGAGTGGCATGAAATGAATCTTCAAAGGGCTCTGTGGATCCCCTGCCCTCTCTCATCTCAGTGGGGGCAGCCCCTGGGTCTTTGCTCTCAGACAATGACACCACGGGGTGGTTGGCACACACAGATATTCTGTGCCACACTCAGCTTTTCTGATTTTTTTTTTCTTCCCCTTCTTATTTTCTCCACACTCTTTTGCTTCTAATTTAGAGCTCTAGATTAAATTCAACTTAATTAGCAGGATTATACATCTTATAAATTTAATATTTAATATGCAAGCATAGGCTTTTATTAAAGGTGTCCTAGGAGGAATGGTAATGAGTTATTGCACAATAAATAGTTGGGCGGAAATGAGTGTGATAAAGGAATGGAACTTCTGGAGAAAGGGAGGGGGAAAGGGGATGGGAACGCTTGGGGAACATCTCTGGTGACTGCTCAGAGTGCTGCTGTCATCTCTCCGCTGCTCACACAGTGACCCTTCCAAAAGCAGGAGGAATTTTCCTTCAGCACAGGCAGGAGAAAAGATTTGAGAGGCCGGGGAGGGCAGCGAGGAGGGAAGGATCTGGGGAAGGTCAGGAATTAAAGATCTTTGCAAAGAGAAGGAACTCTGATGTAGGGTCCTGTCCNGGCCAATGACTGCCAGGAGAGCAAATAAACTTCTAGTGTTTTTCCCTTAAAAGTCCTAAGGTGAAACTGGAACCCTTTTCCTTATACAGAACACATCTACCTGGTGCAGTGTAACAGTGAGTGAGGCTTGTGAGCTGTGTTCCACTGCAGACAAGAGAATCTAATTAACATCCTCGTCAGATTGGGGGTGTGAGTCCCGGGGCCAGGAGTGGGTGTTTGTTTTAGGATGACACAACTTGCACGGTGAGTTCTGCACAGGAGGCTTCTCCAGGGACTCTGAGGGATCAAAGGCTTTGTTTGTGCTGGTAAATAAAATGGGCCAGGGATTCGCCCTCTTCAGCCTTGAGGGCAAACAGAGCAGTCTGACTCACGCTTGGCATTGTCTGTGAGAGCTCCAGCAGGTCCCTTCACCTGTGGCAGGACGTTTAAAACAAAATAAAGTGGACTTGTAGCTGGTGCTTGGTACCACATCCAGTCCGTTTTTGGTTCCTGGGGCAGAGAAACCACTGCCCAAACTCTGCTGAACACACTGAAGGAACTCAGGTGCATCTTTCCCCTCCTCAACTGATCTTCACCACCAGGGTTGTCAAGCAGAGCCACAGCTGCTCAGGGCAGTGGTGGAGTTCCCATCCCTGGAGGGATTTAAAACACATGTAAATGTGGCACTTGGGGGCATGGTTTAGTGGTGGCCTTGGCAGTGCTGGGTTAATGGTTGGACACGATCTTGGAGAGCTTTTCCGACCTAAATGATTCCATGATTCTGCTCTGTCTGGGTGCCAAGGGAGAGCACAGTGAAGGCAGATGTGGTAGAACAGGATTGGGAAGGTGCTGTGGTCCATCACTGAGACACCTTAAGGGGTGTCTGGTGTTGGGGTGGGGAAAGAAGGTGCCAGCATGCGACTGGGGGCTCAGGGTGAGGGTGTGGGGAGCACTGGGGACAGGCTGGGAGTATGGGATGCAGGAATGGGTTCTGGTGTATCTCCATGCACACTGGGCCCGTCGTGGTCTGTGAGCGTAACTGGGATGGGAAACATCCTGGCTGATGGATTTGGGACTGGGAGAACCTCTGGGGCCAAATCTGCCACGATTTTGAAAGGCCAGCCAGGGGAGAGGGCTCCCCTTCCTGGAGGTGAATTCAGGCCAAGGCTTTGGGGAGTTGGAGCATCTCATTGGTCGTGTCTCACTGTAGCCCTGATTTAAGCCTGAGATGTTTTGGTTTCTGGAAATTCTTTTCCCAGGCGATTTTCTGTAAACAAGAGAAATATTTTTGTAACTGTACCTATGTTTACCCATTCTTTCTCACAGGAGAGGTTTCTTGATGAACATCTGTTTTAACCAATGTGATTGAGGAGGTTTGCCTTTGGGGCACCAATCAAATTGATCTGTGTAAAATAGTATAAAAGGGAGAGACATCTCAAAAATAGAGAGTCATTTTTTCTAAGCCTTCTGATCGAGAGTCTGTGTGGTTGTTTAGTGTACAACAGCAATACCTCACTTCATATCTATACTTACAGGGACCATCCTCTTATTGTGCCAAAGCCTTTCTCTCCCACTCCCCCAGGATTTTCTCAACCAGATTAAATCTTCTCCAGCACTTCCCCTCTATTTCTGTAGGGGAAACTGCTCTCTGGAGGGTGTACCTGAATCCTGGTCTCCTTGTCCACACTCAGGATCCATCTCCATGTCTCCTAGTCTGGCTCTAAGGGATGAACAGGATGCAGATAAATCTGCCACTCGTGTGACAGGCAAGCCAGGCTTCAGGGCTTGTGCAAATAAACACCTTTTTATTTCCATCTGGGGTGGGAAGGCTGCCCTTGACAAGAAGGGAGTTAAGGAGCCGTGTAAATACACAATTTCAGGCCCTTTGGATTTATGCAACGGAGCTGGCAAGTAGCAGGAGCCATCTCTGGTTGCTCTGGTCAGCAAACTGGGCAGTTGTTATCTCCACAGATGGCCCCCCCCCAGCCCCCCACGCCTGATATTTGTAATTACAAGCAGGGATTATGCAGGAAGGAGATGGAATCAAGTCTGAAAACCCAGCAGGCAGCAGGGGAGCTTAGGCACCGTCTGGTTCCTCCTGATGGAGGCAGAGATAGCACCAAGCCCTGCGAGGAGGCTTGGGGTGCATATGTCAAACCTTTAGGGATCCTGATAGAGGGATTAGAGCCGGGAGGAGGGAAGGGGGAAAATGTCTGATTAACATTTCTGATGCGTGCCCAGGGCTAACATGGTGTGCTAATGAATCCTGGTGTAGCAGCAAAGCTTTCTTAGTGCCCTCTGCCCTGAACAGCCTCGCAGGGAAGCTGGACATGGACGGGATTTAATTCCTGCCTTTTTAAGGACAGCTTGGGACCCTTTGACAGGGACCTTGTGGTGACAGAGCCTACAAGCTCTCCACGTCCTTGGGAAGTGGGATGGTGGAGTCAGCAAGGAATCCTCCCAGGGACCAGCACAAGGCACCAGCTTCAGGAAAAACTTTATCTCCTTCTTTCTCTAAAGGAGTGCAGTGGGGATGTCAATCCTCACTCATACCCCGAGGGTAAAACAAGCACAATTTCCTAGGGAAGCTGTAAGGTGCTCCTGCAAATAGCCAGGAGTGTTTAACTACCTCAGGATTATAGGGCTGTAGGAAAAGGGACATCCAGGCCTTTCCATGGGATATCTGCCATGGTTGAGGAGGTCATTGTGACCACCTCAAAGATCAGGATAACATGAGACCAGACACTGCACAAGTCCAAGGCAGGAAGATCCCTTTGGGCTGGAAACACAAAGCTCCCTTGTCTTTAGGCAAGAAGACATTCCCTCAGGATGAAGAGACCTGGGGAATGTCAGCCTTGGCAGGGGATGAGGAGATCATCCCATCATGGAGAGCTGCAGCAGGCAGTGCCCCGTTTTTGGGCTTTGCCTCACTGGGATACCCTGCCCTACAGGCAGCAGCAAATTCCCCTTTTCCTTCCTTCTCTCTGCTCCCTGTGCCAAGGATTGGGGATTCCTGCCTGATGGGGAATGGAAACAGACAGAAAATGTGGGTGACAACTCTCTGCTACATGTTTTTATCAGAAGGACAAAGGAAAATTTATGGTAAAAGAAAAGGAGGAGGAGAGAGGGGCAAGGCACTCTGTGGGTCCAAACTGTGTTTTCAGTTTCCTGCATTGTCTCTTTTCCTCAAAGCATCCAAACAAGACAACAGGAGCTGATGATTCAATAATGCAGAGCCAGGAGACAATGGGGGGAAGAACAACAACAAAGTGAAGAGGGTTTTAATAACCGTTTATTGAGGCTGTAATTAAATTTTGGTGTCTGTTTGGAAAACAAGAATCTCATTTTGTGCGTGCCCCTGTCTCCCCACCACATCTGCACCCGCGTTTTCTCATGGGCAATTACTGAGCATGCTGTGAGCTGATTAGCAAATACAGGTGGGGCAGGCAAGGGAAAAGGGAGGAGGAGAGGAGAGGATGAGGAGATTTTTCCAAGTCTGGCACCAGCCCTGTGCAGGTGGGAAGCAGGATCCTGGAAACAAGGTGTGGAACCAGCGTGGGACTTGGGACAGATGAGGGAAGGTGTGTAGAGGGGGAAAAGTGGGGCTGACCCCTGGTCTCAGTGGTTTCCAGCCAGGCAGATTTGGCTCAGAAAAGGGATTCAGTCCCTGTAGAAAGGCAAAAAGGATGCTGAGAGTTGTGGCACCAAGGGCGTTACAGTCCATGTACTTTCCATGTGGGCTAAGGAAGGTTTTTGTGTGGCTAAAGAAACTTCTCATAGGTTTTGTAAGGTATGTAATGAAACATAGCAGGGCATGTGCTCCAAGGCTGAGGGCACATGGTACAGGTATTTATGCCCACAAATCTCCTTCTCTCTTCCACCACATGGCCTGATGGGCTCAGGTGGTGTCCGTGCCACCTCCTCAACCCTGCCAGGGCACTGCTGTCAGGGTGAGGGTGCCATTGCCCGAGGCTGTGCCAGGGCTGTGTCAGCAGCTGTTTTCCTGGCCCTGCTCTGTCTTTTTACAGGCCTAGCCTCAGATGTGGAGGTTTTTGCAGGGGGGTGAAGAGCACACCAGGAGCACAACCCCTGCCCACATGGAAAGCCGTGGCAACCCTGAGCTAACACAGCTGTGGGCAGAAAATGGGAGACAGAAACATGCAGCTCACTGTGCCTCCCAGCAAGAATTTCACTTGGAGCTGCTGTTTTCCTGCAGTTTTCTTTCCTCCCCATGCTCTCCCAGCCCAATGAAATTCAAGGAATGACCAAGGAAAAGCCTACCCCTGGTGGACCAGGCTTTCTGTGGGACTAAACCAGTATTTCCCCCATCACAATCTGCAGTAGGGCTCATTGCTTAATTTCTGCCTGCTCATTAGAAGGCACAACAGTAACACTGCTCTGGTCACTGCCTCAGAGCCCATTACCTCCTTGCATTAGTTCTGCCTGCTAATTGCCAGGAGCTGGGTGGAGGAGCTGCTCCTGGTCCCTGCCAGAGTTTTCCCTGGGCAGAAGGGCTTCACTCGACCTTCATTTGTATTCTGGAAGCACCACTCACTTAGCAGTATCTCCTGCCATCAATAAACCAATGCAAACAGAGATAAGCCAGATAAAGTGAAAGTAGGTCACTTCTGCAGCACAATGACATCCAGCTCCCTTATTCCTTACACAGCCTAAAAGTTAACTCTCTCTCCCATCACAGAGTTCCTTTTCTTTTCTCTTCCTCCTTTTTGCTCAAGTGTCCAAGGAGCTGGGGCAGGGTGGTCAGGCAGGTGTGAAACCCTCCCCACAGCCCTGCCATGCACCAGGCTGAGGGCACGTGGAGGGTGTTCAGCTGTGTGATGGAGGAGCTGATGGAGCAGTTGGTGTCACTCACAGATTCCATAAACTCTTTGTTGCCTTTTGTGCTGGTTTGAAAGTAAAACCAGTGGGAGACTCCAAGTCAGAAAATACAATTTAATAGGAGGAAAAAATGTAAAGTAAAATAAAATAAATGCAATAGTATAAAAGACCACTGACAGAGTCCAAACACAGCCTGACACCCTGTTGGTTAGGGTGGTGGTGGCAGTCCAGGTGAAGTGGTCTTCTTGAAGCAGTGATCCCGTAGAAAGGTCTGGTAGCTCTTGTCCTCTGGGAATCCAGTAGGTAAGGCCCCAGTGCTGTCCCAAATCCCAGATTCTATCCAGGTGGGAATGCTTGGCTCCTCCCCCTGGGCGGAGCCTCTCCCAATGGAATGATGCAATTTTATGAGCCGTGCAGTGGGTCCTTGATTGCCCATTAAACAGAGAGAGCTCCCAGAGGGAGTTACCTGTGAGCCATGGGCAAGGCCTTGAGGGCCCATGAACAGAAGATAGTCCAGAGGGAGGGGTCAGGGAAACACTGCCCCACCTGGTTTAACAGCTCATGGAGATGGGGATGGAATACAGAC
Source organism: Oxylabes madagascariensis (assembly GCA_013400675.1). NCBI lineage: Eukaryota > Metazoa > Chordata > Aves > Passeriformes > Timaliidae > Oxylabes > Oxylabes madagascariensis. The sequence goes on from VYZR01046385.1 coordinate 11,119, forward strand.
TTTGGGCACAGCTTACATTGGAACCTAGGACACTTTTTTACCAATTAAAGCACTGGAAAGCTGTTTCCTGCTGATGACTGGGGTAAGCTGACTTTGGTCCTCTCAAGGGCTGCTCTCCTTGGTGGCATCCCTGCCCATGGCAGGGGGCTGGACCTGGATCATTTTTAAGGTCCCTTCCAGCCCAAACCATTCCATGATTGTGTGAAGGACACGGATTCTGTATATGCAGGTCCTGTATTCCCTGCTGAGTCTCTGGAGAGAATGTCACAAACTCTTCCCTCACTATCAGCTCATCTTTGAGCCTCAATGTTCATTTAGCTACCTCTGGTAGTGAGATAAGATTTCATTCCTTGTTGTCAATTATACCATTGACTTCTTCACTGAGAACACTGGGAGCTGGTTAGTGTCCCATAAAATGTCACTCCTGTAACATGAGATGACGATGGCTTTCTCTTGATGTCACCTGAGGCCACATTTGGGCTGGTAGCACGAGGTGAAGCTTTGTGACCAAGGTACCACTACCAGACACCTCACTTATCTGTAATTTTACTATCAGAAGGCATCAGTGCTATTTATTGGCTGTTGCCTAGATTTCAAGTGCTGTTATAAAAGCAGAAGAACCTCTGGAGACGCTTCTAAGACCTTCTAACCCTGCAAAGGAACGCAAGCATTATCTCAGTCTTGGATGATCTCCAGGAAACGAGACAAGCAGGGATGATTCAGTGCTCCTTTTTGGAGATTTCTGTAAATGCTCTCTTCGTTAGCATAAATGCTTATGGGTAATACATTTTAAAATGTCTCGTTTAAGAGTTTGTTCCTACAAAAAGGGGTCCTAAAAGTGACCCTCATCCATCCAAGGAAACAGAAATGACACCATGGTATTGGGTATATCACCAGCCTGAACAGCAAATAATGTCTTCTCAGTGCTACCTCTGCAGCAGGAGAGAAACTCATTGCAAAATAGATATAAAATAAATAAATCTCAGAAAGCAGCAGCCAAGTTTCTAGGTATTAACCAGAACACTTGTCTTGTTTTCTGAGCCTTGCTGAAGATTCCAGCTTCTCCCAAAAGCCTTTGTTGTGCCTCTCCCAAGCAGTTGCCTCTCTGGTGCCTGAGGAAGGACAGAATGCCTAGAGAAGAGATGTCTGGAGGGTCTTACCAAAGCTCTGAAACACTTGTGTGTGTCCTGAGACACCCCTTCCACTCAGTTTGTGACCCTTTAAGCACCACCTGCCCTCATGGTACCCATTGTCTGTGTTTCAAAGGCAGAGGGGGAGCAGGAATGCTCTGGTTCTTGACTCAGATGGAATTTTCTCCACCCTTTTCAAGGAGACTTGGGGACTGGCACCTCCCACAGGGGAGAGCCTGCAGGACAGGGTGGATCTCAGTATGGATAAATTCTCTATTCGGGCCTGTTACCCCTTAGAGGAGCCATCCTCATGTTCATGTCTGCTGTATTTCTTCTAGAACTGTTCATCTTCCCATAGAATTTGTTTCTTCAAACAGCCTCCACTCCAGGGCCAGCAGAAATGCCATGGAAGCCTGTCTGTAGCCAAAGGCATGGGAGAGAGAGAGGATGCACCTGGCTTCACTTCCCCTCCCCTCTGCATCCTTGGCCTAATGGCTGGGTAGCCACCTGCATGGGAGTTACTCAGATGACCTTTCTGAGGCCTCTCTTGAAGCACCAAGCTCGTTTTCCAGCAGAGGTGTCCTAGGTTCCAATGTAAGCTGTGCCCAAAGTCTGTATTCCATCCCCATCTCCATGAGCTGTTAAACCAGGTGGGGCAGTGTTCCTTATTTCCTTAATGACTCATCCCTGATAACTCCAGGGGATATCTTCTGCTAATGGGCCATTNTGTCTGCTGTATTTCTTCTAGAACTGTTCATCTTCCCATAGACTTTGTTTCTTCAAACAGCCTCCACCCAGGTGGGCTCCAGGGCCAGCAGAAATGCCATGGAAGCCTGTCTGTAGCCAAAGGCATGGGAGAGAGAGAGAGAGAGGATCCGATGCACCTGGCTTCACTTCCCCTCCCCTCTGCATCCTTGGCCTAATGGCTGGGTAGCCACCTGCATGGGAGTTACTCAGATGACCTTTCTGAGGCCTCTCTTGAAGCACCAAGCTCGTTTTCCAGCAGAGGTGTCCTAGGTTCCAATGTAAGCTGTGCCCAAAGTCTGTATTCCATCCCCATCTCCATGAGCTGTTAAACCAGGTGGGGCAGTGTTTCCCTTGCCCTCCCTCTGCACGATCTTCTGTTCATGGGCCCTCAAGGCCTTGCCCATGGCTCACAGGTAACTCCCTCTGGAGCTCTCTCTGTTTAATGGGCAATCAAGGACCCACTGCACGGCTCATAAAATTACATCATTCCATTGGGAGAGGCTCCGCCCAGGGGGAGGAGCCAAGCATTCCCACCTGGATAGAATCTGGGATTTGGGACAGCACTGGGCCCTTACCCACTGGACTCCCGGAGGACAAGAGCTACCAGACCTTTCTACAGGATCACTGCTTCAAGAAGACCACTTCATCTGGACTGCTACCACCACCCTAACCAACAGGGTGTCAGGTTGTATTTGGACTCTGTCTGTGGTCTTTTTTACTACTGCATTTATTTTATTTTATTTTACCTTTCTTTTTTCCCCCTCCTATTAAATTGTATTTTCTGACTTAGAGTCTCTCACTGGTTTTGCTCTCAAACCAGTACAAGAGGTCAAGCGTAGGGAGCTGAGACGAGAATCCCTGGAGTTTTGTGCCAAATTCTATCTGTCCACTCTGCCTCTCACCCTTCACCCAAGCCTGCTGCTCCCACCCTGTTTGCCCTTACCAAACTCCCCAGGAGACAGTAAGGAACTGCTGCCACATCCTGCCACGTCCTAGATTTGGTGTTGGATCACCCCTGCATCAGCTTCATCTGCTCCTGTTCTCTCCTGTTTGGAAATCAAGCTCTGCCGGCAGCACGCGGTGTGGGCACGTGCCCGGTCTGGCAATGAAACCTCCTCCAGAAGCTCTCCTATCTTCCTCTTATGTTAATATGACCCTGATGGCCTCATTAGTTCTAATTCGTTTGGCCACCAGGTTTAGATGAGTATTCCAGTGATGACGTGAGACCTGGGGAGTGCAAACAGCAACTAATTAATGCAGTTAAAATTCCTGCCCAGGATGGCTACGGAGGAGGAGGACAGTGCTGAAAGGAAGATTTTTGTGTACCTGGATGCTGCTGGGCACAGCCATGGATTCACAGCTTCTGCAGAGGCTCAGAGCTGGCAAATATCATCTGCAGCCTGGTCTGGATGGAGCTCAAAGAACCCTCCCAGAAATCACCGAGGCAGGGACAACGCCTCAAAGAGCAGGAAAAGCACAGAAATGTGGGGATCAATCCAAGGGGTGATATTGGATGTTGGAGAAATAGGATAGAGGAGAAATTACTCAATGCCCAGTTTCTCTGGGGTTCTGAGGGGAGCTGCCCACAGAAGCTGGTGTCAGACAGCATCCTGCATGTCAGCACAGCAGAGGGAATTTGCACCTTCATGTGAAAATGTGAGTATGGATGAAGGAGTCTCAAGAGGACAGAATGCTGGCCAGTGCAGATTTTCGACTTTAAAAGATATTCCCAAAGGAAAAATAGCTTCAAATGCTTCCTCCTTTGCATACCTTTGCTCTGTCACAGTCCCCAGGGTGTCTTGCTTGAAGTCCTCTGATAAATGCGGGGAAAATAAAGCAGAGGGCAGATGTACCAGAGGGCGTTTTTGGCTGAAGAAATGTCTCTCAGAAATAGTTGGTCTGTCCTGGATTGTGTTCTTGTGATAAAGTAAATATCCTCCCCTCCTTCCTACCCTCTGTGGCTTCCTGAGGACTGGATTAAATCTCTGCAGCCCCTGGATGGACAGGGTGGTTCCTCCTGCTCAGTACAGAGTATTCTGGTTCAGACCTTGCCCGTGGCCACAATATTTACTGGCTCTCTTCCAATCTGAACCCCCTCCCTCCTTTTTTTTCTTCCATACTTTCCCTGCACTTTCACATTCATGTCCCCCTTCCTGTCTGAAACAAGAGACAAAAAAATAGAGGACTGTCTTAGCAGCAAGTTGGCTGATTTGGCTTGGATTTTATTGCTCCTGAGAAAGACTCATGCAGTCCCCAGCACTGGTTTGCTTTCATTGAGGGCTGCATTGAAACTTTAGACAAGTTCCTGGACAGAGGGACTTGAGCCCTTCTTCATCTCCTGCTGTGTAAATAATTTTTTTTTTTATCCTAATGGATTAGTGGCTGCTCTAAGAAAAGCGATGCTTGAAAAGAAAAAATATATGGGAGACTTCCTACCTCGTATTATCTGTTCCCAAAACACTGAGATTGCTGCGAGCCTTAACTGTATCACAAAGCATCATCTCACCCTTGGCCCCACTCCTGTGCTCCTCCTCACTGATTTCATCTGGTGTTAAACACTGCTTTGCTTTTGCAAGCTGAGAACAAATCCTCTGTGAGGCACTTCAGGGAAATTCCTTCCCTCTCCACGAAGCGATGGCCTGGAATACCAGGAGAGAGGCAGTTCACTTTCCCTTTGTGTTTCCTGTGCTGTCTTGGTTGTGGCTGGTTCCAAGAGCAATAAAGGTGTACATTTTACAAGGTTTTGCTCCACTGACAGGATAGGGGTCTCATCTTTGTGACAGAGATGGGAATGGTTGGAAGCTTTTGACTCTCAAACTCTCCAAGTAAAGACTCAGCTGGGCTTAGATTATCCCTGTGGTTTTAAGCTGGGGAAGGCTGAGATAGGGGGGGTTCAGCCTTGAGAAGAGAAGGCTCCAAGGAGACCTCAGAGCCACTTCCAGTGCCTAAAGAGGTCCCAGAAAATCTGGAGAGGAACTTGGGTCAAGGGATGGAGAGGCAGAACAAGGGGAAATGGCTAAAACTGACAGAGGGCAGGGTTGGATGGGATATTTGGAAGAATTTTTTGACTGTGAGGGTGGTGACACCTGGCACAGGTTAACCAGAGAAGCTGTGGCTGCCCCTGGATCCCTGGAAATGTCCAAGGCCAGATTGGATGGGGTTTTGGAGCAACCTGGGATAGTGGAAGGTGTCCCTGCCCATGGTAGGGGGTGGAACTGAATGAGCTTTAAGGCCCCTTTAAATCCAACCCATTCCATGATTCTGTGATAGTCATTAATCAATGGCATAATGAAACCTGGAAGTGCCCTCAGAGCCAAATCCCATGGTCCTGCTTCCAGCACAGATCCTGCTGTAGTTAAATTAACTTGTATCAAAGCAGGGATGCTAACAGCAAGCCATACATCAAGATTATGTCTTCTCTATTAATTAAGTGGAGGTCAAAGCCCTTCTGCAAGCTCAAGCTCAGCACTGTTAAGGACTCAGTTAGACACAAGTGGTGCCTGAGTTTTGGAAACGCAGCAAGCAATGAATGCACACAAGCTTTTTTGTGGGTGCCAGCCCTTCATTTTGAGTCCTGGGTGTATTTATTAGGTTTGGGCACAGTGGGCAGGTCTCTGTCCAGTTCATGGGCACGTGTGTTGGCTGCACATGTCTTCATCTGCCCCTTTCACTCCTGAAGCTCCTTCCAAAGGTTGTCTGTGTAGGTGTTCATGGCCTGTGATGCTGCACGGATGGGACACTGACTTCTCTAAGGAGATGCTCCCCAGCTCTGGGACTCTGGATTTGCTCCTTTTTCCCAGTTTGAGCCCTGACTTTGGCAAGTCTGAGAGCCAGCACTGTCAGGAAAAGCAGACAGAGCACAAGTAAATGCTCAGCATTTCGCAGTTTGAACATATCCTTAAGTTACTTATGCTCTCTGATATCTCTTTTGCACTGTTTGAGCAGGATCCTCACCATCTGGGCAGCATAAAAATACCCCCAAATCCACCCACGTCCAGATCCTGAGCGTGGCTGCCTAGTCTGGTACCTTTACACACCTTCTCCCACCTTCTCTGAAGGGCAGAATTCTCTTTTCAGGAGACAACAGCAGCCCCTGCTCTCATCAGGTCACACTGCTCATCATTAGCTGTCATCACACAGCATGGGCCAAAGTACAGCTCAGCTAAAGCAGGACTGACAAAATTGCTGGAGGGTTCATTAGAGCCGGCGATCCTGAGGAGATGAGCACCTAAAAAGACACCGAGGTTGAATTCATGAGCTGGTTGTCTAGACTCCTGCTTTAGCTGGAGCAAAACAGGTGCTTCCAGGGCGTGATTAATCTCATTCTGAAGCAGACATCTCAAATAGGTCAGATGACTCATGTCCTGGCAGGGCTTATTTCTCTCTGCAGACTCTAAAGGTGTCTGAAGGTGACCGGTGTGGCTGCAGACGACCAACGTGGTGCACATCAAACACTGGGTGAGATGAATCCCACCTCGAAGGACAAATCAAAGCAGCGGGCTTTGCACGCTGCGAGAGAGAGGTTGGAATTATCTGTCTGAGGAATTGTCTGCAAAGAGGTGTTGAGGGAGGCGAATTTAAAGAGGTGTGGCCAAAGAATAAAAGCTTCTTGTGTGCCTGTTGTCTGGCAATTATTGCCCCAGGAACTGTATTTTCAGCAAAGAAGGCAGGGAAGCTGAGGAAGAGGGTGAAGCAGAGCCAGGAATGCTGGAGGCAGAGGATCCAAAGAGGTCGGGCACTTCCCATCTCCACCATGGCCATCAACAGCATCCGAGGGCAGGGACAGAACTGCAGGCGGCTCTTGGAGAAGACACAAACAGATTAAGGGCAATAGCCTTACAAAGTGAAGGGTAAGCAGGGTGAAACTACTCAGAGTTTACAAACTAAGCCCCTTTTTCCATGTTGAGTGCTTCTGTCACCCTTCAGCACCAGCCTGTGTGTGATATGGGGCTACACCAGGATGGAGGAGAGGAGGGACAATGACCTGCCACTCTCGTCCTGTCCAAGGAGTAGACTCTCACCACTCCTACAAGGGATGCAAACTCAGGCCTTGAGGTCTGGGACAGCAGAAAGTGCTGCCCAAAAGCACAGTTTGTGTCTGCAAGTGCATTTGGCAGCTTGGATGCACCTCCCTTTCATTGGTTTGCTCAAGGAAGGACCTTCCAACGTCCACACTCTCGTTGTGCTCTGGAAAGTCTTGCTCATATAAAAGAGGCCTTCCTGTCTGCTGGAGCATTGACCTGTGTGCAGCCGGACCAGTTCACAGCTCAGCTCCAGGTCTCCTGATGAGCTCCAGCTCTGGCATCCACCGTGGCTCAGCTGTGCTTGGCACGCACGAGGGAGGTGAGACGTCCTGGGACAGGTTTGTTCCAACTGTGCACCCTGGCTGCTGCCAGGAAATCAGCTCCAGCAGCTTATCCGACCATATGGGAACCTTCTGGGGTGTCTCCATGGGACATCCTTGGGCTCTTGGCTTTGCAGGATTGCACTTCCCTCCCTCCTGTGGCCCGCAGTGAAAGCTGGCAGGGAAGGGGCTGAAGAGTGACCCTTGTGTGTGTTTGAGACTGGAGATCTTGTAGCATTAAAGCCCAAAATGTGCACAATTAAAATGTGTGAGATTTAAAGATTTCACACACTTAAACCCCTCCCATATAACAATAATAATAAAAATATTTTTATATCATGATTATTATGTAATAAATTTAATTTTTTTAAAAAATCCAAATCTCTTCCAGCTTCCATTAGATTTTAGCATCTGATTCCCTCACTATGGGGGAGACCTTCCTTGTTTACTTGTGGGGTTATTGAGTGGCATGGTACCAATCCAGGGGTCCTCCTGTTTATCTCAGTGATTGGCAAAGGAACAAGTAAAAATATCATCTCTGTCTAACACCTGAGCATCCTCCCCTACAAAGCCCAGCCCTGCTGTTGTCTGGGCACACATCCCTTTTGGAAGAGAGCTTTTAGCTCCTCAGGACCCTCTTTCTCCCAGGAGGAGGCCCATCCCTCTGAGCAGAATTGTTGGTTAGTTAAAGCCTCCTGTTTGATAAGTTCAGATTCACTGTGCTTGGGCTGCAATTGCAATTCGTACCGAGCAATCACTGTGTCAGTTGTCACAGAAATAAAACTCGTAATGGATGGACAGGGATGGGCCATTGCCAGAGCTCAGGGATGGACATTTGCTCAAAGGGAGATGTCATTCCTTGCTTGACAAGACCTAAATAGTCCCAGGGGCTACTGGTCCTGGTGTGTGAGCACACCCAGGACTCCCCTCAGGCCTTTGCTCTTCCCTGATGCCTGATCCAAGTTACAATTTTGCCTGACAAGCTCATCACAAATCCTGCTCTGCTCCTTTTCCTGCAGCATTTCCACCCTTTCCCAAACCCGTCTTGCTGCTTCTTCTCACAGGTTCACTCCATGCCTGTAGATGAACACCCGTTTTAGGAGCTCCATGTGTGTGCCAAAAAGCAGATTCCTTCTGGTCCCGGGCTGACATGACCAGCCTGTGGTGTGAAGACAATGTTCTTGTCCTTGTCATGCACACAAGTTGAAGGCCAGACAAGCCAGGGTTGTGATGATGGAGCAACTGCTTGAATTGCAGCACTGCCTGGACCCTTTTGAGAGGGAATAGAGGACACAAGGTCTCCAATGGTCTGACTGTGACAAGAGGTGGTGGGTGTTGCTTGCATAGCAGAGCAGCATTACAGAGCTGAACTTCCCTGTCCCTGCTGTGAGGGATGCTGGGAACAACTCTTCCTCTGGGGGAGGCTGGAAAGGATGAAAAAAGAAGAAACTGAGGACTTGGGAGTGTTCAAACAATTTTAGGAACTCAGACCTTGACTGGAGAGGGTGAAAGCTTAAATACACAGAAAATTAACTTTTAATGGAAGTGTTCTGCACACGCTGGAAAGGAAAACTTGCTGTGTGGCCAAGGCTGTGCCCATCCAATGGGATGCTTTTCCCTCATCCAAAGTGTCTCTAAAGCAGGCTTGGGATAAATTTGATGGTGATGGGCTCCAGACCACACCATCAAGACCAATCATGTAGGAGAAAGGAATACAGGTGACCTTGCCCCTGGTAAGTAACAGCTGTGTAATTGCCCACTACAGCCTCTCCCCTGATGGCTCACGGCTATATCCAATAAAGATAAGCGTTATAAAAAGGAGTGGGTTAGCTGCTGAGGGGAGATTGTGAAGAAGAAGGATTCTGGGGAGAGAGAATCACTGCTGTGAGGTAAGTCTGGGTCTGCACTCACAGTCTAGCTGGGTAAAAGCCTGCAGTCAGCCCGCACACCAATCCCTGCAGTCACAGTCTAGCTGGGTAAAAGCCTGCACTCACAGTCTGCACACCAATCCCTGGAGTCATAGTTTAGCAGGAAATAAGCAGCAGTCAGAGGCTGCAAGGGGAAACCTACAGCAGGAGCTTGCTGCAGCCATGGTCAGGGAATAGTTGGAGTCAGGATGGCTGAGCTGTGAAGAGGAATAAACCAGGACCCTTCTCATGCTGTGATGAGCAAGAAGTCTGTGTCTCAGCTCATTTCTACCCTCTAACAAGAGGGCTGCTGCAACA
>VYZR01046385.1:20601-34623 GCA_013400675.1 Oxylabes madagascariensis
TAGGTAAAAGTCTGCATTCAGTGTCTGAAAACTAATACATGCAGTCATAGTTTAGCAGGAAATACGCAGCAGTCAGAGGCTGCAAGGGGAAACCTACAGCAGGAGCTTGCTGCAGCCATGGTCAGGGAATAGTTGGAGTCAGGATGGCTGAGCTGTACAGAGGAATAAACCAGGACCCTTCTCATGCTGTGATGAGCAAGAAGTCTGTGTCTCAGCTCATTTCTACCCTCTAACAAGAGGGCTGCTGCAACACAATCCTTTTGCCCAGAGTATGTCCAAAGAGGCTGCTCAGCATCTCTCTGCCACCCCACTCTGCACTGGGTGGAATAGAAATGCAGAAGGTCCACAGGGGAAAGCTTTGCAAGGTATGGAATACTGTAATAGGGAATATGGCATTTGCTGGCCTTAAACTGGCTGTCACACCAACAGAAAGGAGATTGCACCTTCCAAGCAGGGCTGCTCTCTTCCCTTTAGGGGGATTGGTCTGCCAAGGTCAACAGAGAAGCAAAAATTGGGAGAACTCAATGGTACTGCAAAGTTGGTTGCTTTGCTCTAATATTTTAGTTAACGATGTCATAGTGTTTTTTTGTTTGGAAAAGGGGCTTGGGGAGGTTTGCAGCATCCCCAGACTGCATTGCAAGTGTTACTGTGAGTTTTATACTCGTCCCTTCCTCCTTACCTTGTGCAGGAGACAGTTTCGCAGACAAGAATTTGTTCCAATTTGTAGGGGAAGTTTAGTCTCATCACTACTTTTAGTCCAAAAGACTTAATTCAGACCTAATTGTTAACTCAGGTGCTGATGATTTAGAGTTGTTACCTCAGGTGACATGTCCCCATTTGAGATCAGAAGCATGGTATCCACTGAAAAGCCACCATCCACAGAGTGACCTTCTCCCCAAAGGATACTGAAGGCTGGGAATGTCTGTGGGTGTCTTGGCTGAGGGCTGTCACTCAGGTTTTAGAGCTGAGCAGATGCAGTCGGGATGGTGTGAGAAAAGTGACTTTAGTGAAGTTTCAGAGCGGAGTCAGGAATAGAAGCGATGTCCCCTGGCCCTTTTTGGGATGAATCATCCTTGTAAATCCGCTTGCCTTGGCTGATCTGGTAAATATAGGGTGTGAGAAAGGGTGATTAAGTGACTTATCTGAAGTCACATGTGGCATTTATGGGATTTGGACACAATCCTAAACTGGCTCCACTGCTTTAACTCCTATGCTTTCCCTGCTGTAGCTGTGACCCTGAAAGCATGCAAACACCATCATGTATTAGAGCAGCAAAGAATAAATTCACAGCCAGCCCAGAAAAGCAGCTCCCTAAGGAAATACAAGATTAATTCCATACGGGAGAAGATGCAATCTAAAGCAGCCTGTTAATTAATTATTATTATTATTATCTTAACCAATCCAAGTATAGAGTCAGGGACACAAGTAAGGTTACAGATTTTGACAGATGCAGACTGATTTCTTAGAGCATCCACACCAGGCAGAGCAGCTAATCCCTTTCACAGAGGTGCAAATTGTTAATCTGATTTGCATGCTTGGCTGGCTGCTTTTGTCCCACCACTAGGCAACAAACAGGAGGAGCTGGAATCATTCAGCAGGAGTTTGATGGTTGGACTTGATGATCCTAGAGGTCTTTTCCAAGCTGAATGATTCAATGAATCTGTGATTAGGAGATTGGGAAGTCACTGGAGTTTGATGAATAAATGAGAAGTTGTGACTTGGCTGCCACCTGAAATTAATTTTTGATTGACTTTGGAAGGCGTCTCTCTGGGGCTGGTTTCTGTCTTCTGAAACAAGACAAACCAAAAACGGGGGAAGAAGGTAGGTGGGGCTGGGGAGAGAAGGAATGAAATTAAACCAAGAACAGCTCTTAATTAAGGCCTAGGAGCACATCTGAAGATCCTGACAGGTGGTAGCTGGCTTTAGTACCTTGCAAGTGAACTCATTAAACACCAGCCTCTCTCTGCATTTTTAATATCTGTGAAGAAGGTGGTTGAGTCTCTTCTCCATGGAAAACAAATCTGTTTAGTATTGCATTATATTTAAAGCAGTGCTAAAATTGGGACTGAAGCCCCAGTCCTGTTGAGCCAAAAGGCACATTTCAATCTGATAAACAACGTCTTGTAATGAACTAAACTTTTTTCCCCTCTTGGTGTCTTTCTTATTGCTGATGAAAGCTGGTCTCCTATTTTATCTTTTAGTCTTAGGAAAGATAAAAAGGTCAGCTTGTACACTGCATCAACCAAATCTCCACCCTAAGGGCTCAAACAGGCAGCTCACACAGGGACAGTTTCAGAGAGGCACTAAATGTGGGTGTCTCTATCTCTGACCCCAGCCCTAGCCCTTGATATCAAAACTGTAGATGTTTGCAAATGAACTTTTCCTTTCAGGTGCCTTCAACAACCAGTCAAATGTGACTTTCTGCCTTTTGGGGTAAAATCCTTGTGGTTTTGCTGTGTAATTTCAGAGCAAACTGCCCTGACCAAGCTGCCAGTGGAGGACTTGCAGCCAGTTGGGTTTGGAAGCAAGAAGTGACATAACAACGCCTGGGTGAGATCCTTTGGAGGATCAAAGCTCCGTGAAGTAGAGACACCTTGAAGTGTGTTTTTCCAGCTGGGAAGAACTTTGCAAACACCATGAAGTGATCACCCAACCCCTGGGATTTCCACCTGCCCCATCTCCAGCTGTGGCAGCACAGAATGGTGCAAACATCCCCACTGGTTTGCCCCATGCTGGAGGTCAATTGCAAAGCTGAGAATTGAACCAAGTTAAATTCCCAAGCCATGGACTTTCCCTCCTTCCTCCTTCAGGAAGATCCAGAGGTGATGTCTTGGTGTGATACAGCAATTAATCCTGCCTGATGCCTGGCTACCACAGCAAGTTTGATGGCTGCAGTTGGTGACACTCAGTTACCCAGAAGTGCTATCAGCTCTGTAACACAATTTGCAAGAAGTCACCATTAATTAATGCTAAGTTATGAAGCACTTCCAGGGAAAGTGACACACCAAATCGACATCAGTGCAAGAGGAGTTCATTATGGCTAATGTTACGACAATAAAAGACAGAGGAATTAATGATTAATTTCAATGTTAAGTATCACTTTTCCCATGCTTTAATGCGTTGTCGCAGGAGGGAGGGGGCACTTGGAGAGGAGCTGGGAAAGGACAGCATAATTTAGCTTGGAAAAAAAACCCCACCCAACCATTCTCCAGCTTGTCTGTGTACAGATTGTCTGAGCTGTGCTCTGTACGGTCACACTCACACACCCTACTGATCCTCAGCCCTGTAAACACACCCCAAAGTGCTCCCTCACATTCCATAACTCCCAGGAATCCCTCGGAGCTCTCCACATAGAGCAGGTTTGACATTAACAGACCTATCTACAACCTCCAGCCTTGTTTTGATGGCTTAAATGCTCATCATTTACTCAAATGCTGCTGTGTCCATCCCACCCCACTGCAGACAAGCCCATCTTTCTCCCTGTCCCTCCTCTCTTCCCTCTTGCCTTTCCCCTCCAAGATCTCTGCCAGATCTTTTGTTTTTGGCAAATTCTGGGGGGTTTTTGTTTTTGTTTTTTTTTGTGAATCTGTCTGAATGAGTGGAAACCTGAGGAAGAAGGTGGTGATTTTAGGGGTTTTATTAATTTTTTTCAAATCTGTTCTCAGCTAGATTCACAGGGCAGCATGAACTCTCAGAAAACAACCTCTCAGACATTGTACTGAAGAAATGAAAAATTTTCATCTCCACAGTGGTTTAAAATATAAAGGAAACCACCTGAGGAGCTGAGCATTGACTAACAAACTACTGCAAGGTGTATCCACATAAATAACTGCACTGAAAACCTCTGAAAGTGTATTATGGCATCAAGAACTCCAAAGAAATTAGTCTCAGGGATTAAAACACTTCAGAATCACAAAGCCCTATGTTTTATTTTAAGGAAGGAGATGTGGGGTGTCTTCCACTTGAAATTCTGGCTGAAGCAAGCTTACTTTTATCACTGCTACCCCAAAATTGCAAACCTGCATGAGGCTGCAGAGTAGAAACTGTCCTGCAATGGGCTGTGAAGCCAAACCCTGGCAATTCCCTCAGTTAATCAATACACAAAGTGCTGCTGAGGTTCTGATCTCAGGCAAAGCATCACACACTCCCCTCAGCACAGAGCCTTGCCAGATCAAACCCAGGAGTTCAATAGAAAACCCACTCCAGCACTGCAGAGCTGCATTTCTGAGACAAAACAGCATTAATGCTCAAGCGTTTGATGGTGGCAGCCCCACCGAGCAACAAATACACTCCTGTCCTGGGAACAGGCCCTAAAAATAATAATTATAATAAAAATCCAACATGCGGGGAGCTGGGAAGATCAGATTGGAAACAAGGAGCTGGTTTGCAATGGGTCAGGGCTCGGACGCCTCCCTTCTGCAGGCTGGATCCCAACAGCAGAAAACGTGACTTCCTCCCTCTTCTTTGCCCCAAGGACACACAGCCAGAAGCTTGGAGGTGAATGATTATAGGGGCCCTCAGGAGGAGAGCCTGAAAGAGAAAAGTATTTTTATCTGCATTGTTCCAAATCTGGTGAGATGTAGCCCTGGTTTAGCATTTTTGTTTTTGGGAAATTCCTTTTCCAGGAAACTTTCTGTAAACAAGAGAAATGTTTTTGTAACTGTACCTATGTTTATCCGTTCTTTCTCAGGGGAGAGGTTTCTTGACGAACATCTGTTTTGACCAATGTGATTGAAGAGGTTTGCCTTTGTTCCACCAATCAAATTTGGTCTGTGTAAAATACTATATAAGAGAGTCACATCTCAAAAATGAAACTTCATTTTTCTAGCCTTCTGATCGAGAGTCTGTGCCGTTATTCGGTGCTCAACAATGACAGTGAGATATGAAGAAACTTCCTTTCTCAAATTATCTGAAAAACAATGGAGGTGTTTGTCAAACTGGATTAGGGTTGGAAGCTCAATGACATGCCAGGAAAGTGATGTACCCAGGTGAATTTGGAAAAAGTATTTTCCTTTGACTCTGATTTTCCTCCTTTTCTTTGGTGTTTGATACCCACAAATTTATTTTATTTTTAAGAGGACAGAGACACAAATAAATCTCATCTTCTCCTTTCTTTCAACGCCATGTGGCTCTGCACACCTGTTCCCAGGTGTATCCCTTGTGATGGTGCTCTGAATCTCTGTTGTCTCTTCCAAGGTGTCTTTCTACCCCAGCAACTTCCTTCTCACCTTGCCCTACCACCAATTGACACCTCAGCTGGTGAAATGCCCGAATATTTTGGGTTTTGCTCACTCTGAGACCTCTTCACTCCACTTTCCTGCCACCTGGGCACCCTTCACCTCTTTGGGTGCACTTCTGCCCCGTGTGCTGCTGTCCCCTGCCCATCCCTGCATCCCCCCTGCCCACAAGTGCACGCTGCCACAGTGGCAATGAGATGGAGATTACAGCCACTAATTGCACACAAACAAGTGATTAGGGGGACAATTGCAAAGCACACCCCACCCTTGCACTAATTCTTCATTCCCTGCATGGAGTAATGCCCTTTTGTTTCCCTGGATAAGTCCCTAATGATGTTAGGGGGCATCCAAAGAACGCGGGTGGCACCGGGGTGAGCTCATTAATGAGATTAGCCGAGTTTTAATTTAGATGAAAAGCAGGAGAGGCAGGGAACAAGGCCTGTTATTATTTTGCATCACAAAAGGTGGGTTTGGGAAGCAGGGAGGCGTGGAGGCAGCTGGATGAGGGCTGGGCTGGAGACCTTACGGAGGGGACGGCAGCAGATGTCCTGGTCAGTTGTTCTATATTTCTGTCCTAGACTTGCTGATCAGCATATACCTTTAGGTTGAGGTGAGATAGCGAAATTTCTGCTTTGTTTTTGTTTTGTTTTGTTTGTTTTTTGATGGATTTTTTGGTTTTGTTTTTTTTTGTAGAGCTATTATTTGACTTGGCTTCCCCAAGAAGTTACTGAGTGTGGGTGTGAAGCTGCTCTGGGTGCCCCGTGTGAGGCTCCTGGTTTTGTGCTGAGGAAATAACAAATTTTCGGGGGTTGTTTGTCTTCGTGGCTGGGCAGTGACCACTCTGTGCCTGCAGCCTTTATTTTTTTTGTCTACCAAGGCTCTAGTGGTAATCCTGATCCCTGTGGCTCATTTGACAGAGGTGAGAGAAGGAGCTGTTGCCTCGCCTTGAGTTTAAAATGAGCCAAAACCTCTCCCTGCCAATCTCCCTAATGCACCCAGATTTCTTCTCCTAAGCCAGCATGGAGGAACGTCTCCAGAAAGAGTCTAAAGGCCACATCAACGGGATCTGTCGTATCTCCTGCTCTGAGGCTCTCTGAAGTGCTTGTGGCCAGGGAAGTCACCTTTACCTGCAGCTTGCCTGCTCCAGGACCTCTGTGCCAGTATATCTGAGGATGCACTGGCCAGCCAAGCCTGGGGTCCTGGAGCTGGAAAGGAGCTGTGACTCTTCAGGAAGTATTCCTGAAGTCTTCCTTTAGGAAGTATTCCTTCAGTGAAGAAGGCACGACCATCTGCTTTGCTATCCCTGCTGAAACACAACTCAGCTTCCCAAAACAAGCGCTCACGACTCCTTTCCCATCTGCCCTCACTCTTCCTGTGCTTCCTCATTAGCTGTGGGCATCTCTACCCCCGCCACAGATCTGGGATGGGTTTGTTAATCCACATTATCCCTTTGCTTTGCAGTACTGAGAGTTTGGACACCAAAGGAGGAGTCAAACCCGTGCCAAGCTGTTCCCATTTGGCAGTTTTCTGAGCAGCTCACTGCACCTGGAGCAAAGCAAAAGAAAGAAACTCTTTGTAGGTGTAGAATGGGACATTTGAGAGATCTACTAGAATCAAAACTCATGGAGAATGAAGGAGAGAGCCAGACATATCAAGCAATACTTTAGCTGCATTTGCAAATTGTGGATGCCACCAGAAAATGGAAGGCAGGAGGTCACTCTAATTCTGTCATTTGCTGGCTGTGAATTATGAGAGACTTTTAATGGTTTGCAGTTAGCCCAAGCAGAAGAGTGTAGCCCTGGTTTAATGTTTTTGTTTTTGGAAAATTCCTTTGCCAGGAAACTTTCTGTAAACAAAATAAATGTTTTTGCTACTGTACCTATGTTTATCCATTCTTTCTCACAGGAGAGGTTTCTTGACGAACATCTGTTTTAACCAATGTGATTGAAGAGGTTTGCCTTTGTTCACCAATCAAATTGGTCTGTGTAAAATACTATACAAAAGAGTCACATCTCAGAAATAAAAATTCATTTTTCTAGCCTTCTGATCGAGAGTCTGTGCCATTGTTTGATGCTCATCAACGACAGAAGAGGCCAACTACAAAACATTGAGAGAGAAATCTGAAGAGCCCTCTAATCCTGAGGAAAAAATGGAAGGCTGGGAAGGGAAGATGAAGTTTTGCCTCTTTTTCCTGAAATGAGAAAGGACAAAGAAGAACAGCAGAATGGGGGAAAGATGGTGATTTGCTCTAAAGATAAACAAGTTCTGTCCCCTTTGACTCCACGAGGCCACAGGAACCACAGCATTGCCTCAATAACCCTGGACCACAGAGACAGGAGAAACATCCTTTGGGGTTGACATTAATTTTAAATAAGCCTCTGTCTCCTTGCCTCCCACCTTACAGACAAATTGCTGTTTACAAACTTGATTTCTTTTCTTTCTTTCTTTCTTTCTTTCTTTCTTTCTTTCTTTCTTTCTTTCTTTCTTTCTTTCTTTCTTTCTTTCTTTCTTTCTTTCTTTCTTTCTTTCTTTCTTTCTTTCTTTCTTTCTTTCTTTCTTTCTTTCTTTCTTTCTTTCTTTCTTTCTTTCTTTCTTTCTTTCTTTCTTTTTTTTTTTTTTTTTTTCATGAATGGGGCTGTGGGAAGGGGTATCCAGTGTGCTGGGAGGTGTCTGTCTCCATGGGCAGGGAGGGCTGTAAAGGGCAAGTCAGATAACGGGGTCACTGTGGATCTGGAGTCAAAGGCATGAAGTGCAGTGCATTGATTTTTGTGTCTGTGCTTGTTAATGGCACCTCTACGAGCATGATGACTCTGGCCTTTGCTCGTGCCATCTCTCTGATGATATAATATTGCCTGCCTGAAATAAGGAATAAGATCCTGTGAGAGTTATTGATGAAGAAATGAAGTTCCAAGGAGGTCCAGCAGTGTTTCTGATGACCCTTTAACCTCCCCCCCCCACCTCCACAACCCTGTGTTGGAAAGGCCATAAAGGATTTTTCTGTGTGGATGGAAGAGGCGGGAATCACACAGGGCCCACGCCTTAGCTCCAAAATCATCCACCTGCAGAACGGCAGGGAATAAACATAATTTGTAGCTCGACTTCCTCTCATCTTGAGACCATCCCCTCCTATAATGGAGGCCTTTCTCTGGCAGAGCTGGTTAAATCTGAACTAAATCTCAGCAGGAAAATTTTTGCCAGGTCCTGTTTCTCTTGCTGCTGCAGCTCCCAAAGTAAATAAAAACATTGAAGATCTGTGCTCGACTTGCTCTTCACTGCTCCGAAAATGGGATTTGGGAAGAGGAATGGAAAGCTGTTGGGGCAGGAGCTGGGTAGGAATATCTGTTGGGATGAGCAGCCTGGCACAGAGATGTCCTGCGTAGCCCTGGTTTAATGTTTTCGGTTTTGGGAAATTCCTTTGCCAGGAAACTTTCTGTAAACAAGAGAAATGTTTTTGTAACTGTACCTATGTTTATCCATTCTTTCTCACAGAAGAGGTTTCTTGACGGACATCTGTTTTAACCAATGTGATTGAGGAAATTCGTCTTTGTTTCACCAATCAAATTGATCTGTGTAAAACACTATATAAGAGAGTCACATCTCAAAAATAAAAATTCATTTTTCCAACCTTCTGATCGAGAGTTTGTGCCATTGTTTGATGCTCAACAACGACAGTCCTGGGAAGGGGATGCTTGGGACTGTGATACTGGATCAAGGAAGGTTCCTCTGTCACATGTCCCCATCTGGACTGTTGCATGGGACAACACCAGACTGCAGAGGTGTCAGAATAACTCCTGAGACTCTCTGGACATGAGAGAGGAACCAGAGCACAGAAAAACCTCACCTTTGAGCATTAAATGAAGGCCAGTTTTGAGGCGACAACTCCAGCTGGGTCATGTTTATGGGTCTGAGCACCACTCAAAGGCCAGGAGTGATTGGAAAGGCCTGAAAGACTCAGTTGGACTTTTCCAAAACCTGTGGAAAACCTCTGCTTTGACACCAGATGTCAAATTGACATTCAACCATACCTGAAATACACTTCTTGGAAGCCAAAGCATTTTTTGGATCAGACATGAGGGGGAAGAAGGATCGGTGCTGCCAGGGGATGATGTGGGGAGTGCTCACATCCCCCTAACAACTTACTGATGGCAATGGTGCAGGAGAGGCACGTGAAGCAAGGAGAAAAATCAAGCATGTGTATCTATCAGTACATGCTCGTTATTGTCATCACTGGCTTTCTTGTGGGTATTTTAAGACTTGTTCTTTTGCCCTGAAGTTCCCTGTGATTCAGGGATAATCCTTGCAATAGAAGAAAAAAAGCTGTTGGTTTGTTTTTGTTATTTTTTTTCCTCAAATAGACAGAGATTTTTAGGCTTTATCCATGATTCGTGGTCTGCCCTGCCCGGCCTCTAGAAGCCAGAAAATATTTGTCCAAGGGTAACCTAATGGTGAAAATCCAGGATGCAAATAAAAGAAGCCCGCGTTATCACGTTTAATGTTTATTTAGTCCATTTTGAGCCAGTCTCTTGATGTTGAGGAACCTGGCCCTTAGTTAGGGCTGCTGGCCAGGCTGGTGGAGGTGCAGCTGGCAGATGTCCTGCTGGCTCTGCTGGCAGCACACTGACCTGTCACACCAGGTCAGGGAGAGCCAAACACTCCCAGGCTGCCTGGTGCGGTTTGGGAAAATTCAGTTTGCCTGACAAACACTGCTGCGGTTTTAAGAGAAAAGGGATAAAGACAGCAGGGAGAAGATGCTTCTGTTGAAGATATCTACGTAGCAGCTCTGCTTTAATAGCATTAATTGATGTTTGACTTCAGTGAGAGCAGAAATATAGAGATAAATGAACGAGCTGTAGAAAGAATGATCCTTTCTGAAGCTGCCTGGTAGGGAGAGACAGGTAAAGCACGAAGGTTAAAAGTCTAATGACAAGCATCCTTAATGATTGCTCTTCCTGTATTCCCTCTGGGTAACATTTCCTGAGTCTAAATTGTCTTAAAACCACTCTAACGTGGCTGAAACATTTCTAAATATAATTCAGTTCAACTAATGCTGAAGAATATAATGGGATTTCAGGAAAGAAAATCAAGCACAGTAAGTTTTTTAACCGTTACGTGTCTTTCAGGGCAGGAGAAATGGTGCATGAATTTGGGTAAATAAAGGAGAAAAACTCCTTTTTTTTTTTGGTGTCAGCTGGAGTGGAAGTTCACCTGTCTGCAGCAGTGCTGAGGCTCCCTGGATCCATGGACAGTGTAAACCCCTGTGCTGTGGCAGTAACAGAAACCCCACCTATAATCCTGGGGGGGAAAAAAAATCAAGGCAGCTTGCTGAAGCAACACTAAGAGTTGTCACAGATGGTGATTTTTCAGTGCTGGGCAAACAGATCTGTCTGTTGGTAGCCACAGGTGTACGGGGGAGGCTGCATCACCCCTTCCCCAGCAGCCCGAGCTCGCTGGCTGCTCCGAAGTGACGTGGAGAGGCTGCAGAAAACGGCTTAAAAGCACAATTAACTTTCTGCAACAATAGCCTCTTTATTCTTCATTATGAAAAGGCCTGAAAGGGAATTTGTTTTCCAGGATAGATGTGAAATGAAGCTCTATCAGAACAAGTAACCTTGCAAGCCAGACACAATAGCCGGTATCTACCCATCGCTTCCTCCCTGCCCCTCCCCAGGCAGTGCACAGCAGCTCGCTGCAAGCCCGGTTTTGTCTGCTCCCCCTGCTTATAAATTACACTCATTAATAATATTTTCATTCCTTGGGAAAGCAATAAAATAATAAATGTGGCTCTGCAGTCCCTGCCCTGCTCGGGGCCAGGCTCGGGCAGGAAGGTCAGAGCGGCGGGATGGATTCACGCTGCTGGGTGAGAGGTTCTTGGTGCTGCCACCCTCAGATAAAGCCACTGTCTCCCTTCCCTGGCTTTCCCATGTCCAGCCCCAGAGCTGATCTGTGTTGCCCTGATTCAGCCTTCTGAAATTGTTTTCGTTTCTGTAACAGGAGTTCCCACACTTTAAATATCAACAAATGGTTCGTTTTCATATTTTCATGGAAGAAGAGAGAGTTGACGGACTGTTGGTCTGACCAGTGTGTTGAAGTGGGGGCAGCTTCACCCTCCAATCCACTGTCACCTTTGGAATTCTATAAAATGTCAAAGATGTAAATAAAGTTCCCTTCTTTTCCAGCACGACTCAACGTGTAGGTGCAGTTCTTTTCTGTCTCCTATTCCCACAGATCTGGAACTTAGAGACTCACAAAGAGCACACAGATTGATGGTGCCAGCACAAAATCCACCTAATGGACCTCTTGGTGCAATTTCACTGCAGTACTTGAGCAGTTAATGCAGAGACTGGCCAAGCTCGTGCTTTGGCTCAATTTTTCTGTAGCAGATGTGAGGGAACACACCTGAGACAGCTTCCCCTGTCCTTCAGGGACTTCAGACCCAGACCTGCCTCTAAGCATTGCTACTCAGGTCTGTTTGCGCTTTCCTACCAACAAATATGAGGATGATGCAGCTGCTTTTGGTATCATGGAAATATTTTCATTTTTTCTCTTTGGAAAGCCTAGAAGTAAGAACAAAACTGGAATGAGAGGGCTGCTGGAGAACAAGAATTGGGATTGCTGATTGCTCTGTGGGTTTCAGAACCAGGAAATAAAATTCGTTGCAAACGTATGGGAAAAAAAACCAACAAAACCTTCCCCAAAATCAACCAACTCCCAAATAATGTCAGTCAAGAAAAGCTGGTAACAGAAAGGTGGCAGAGGAGCCTTAGGCACAAAATCCAGTGGGGGAGTCTCCAAGCACCAGAACTGGGTGTTGTTTGCAGAGTAACCAAAGGCTGTGGCTGCCTCCCAGAAAGGGTTTTCTTAGGAATGAAGGTCGGCAAAGCAGGAGGAAAGGATTTGTTTTCCCAAGCTTTGTCAGAGAGTCAATAGCAGAAGGGAGATGTGAACTGTGCTTCCTGCTGGCAGCAGGACACTGGACACAGCACTCTGGGGAGCAGGAGGGGTGCCTGCCACGGTGACCCAACTCCAGACATCCAATATAAGGGGCTCAGTGGAATTTCAAAGGAAGGATGTGGTAAAGATGCTGTGTTCCCCCATATCAAATTGATCAGGAAAAGGTTTTTGGGCAACTTGTCGCTCTTGCAAGGCAGGAAAGGGTCACACCTTTTAACTGCAGTGTAACAGGACTTGGCTGCTGACTCCCTGATGTCTTTTCAGAGGTCTGACCCGCCTAGAGATCAGTAAAAAACAAGGTTTGCTCAGATCTGAGGCTGCTCCCTCCAGGTGTGCTCAATGCCCCAAAGGCAGTGGTGCTGAAATGAGAGATCCGGGCACATCTGGGGGCACAGCTGGAGCTCTGTAGCCAAGGACAGCCCAGGGCTGGGGCAGCCAGATGGGGACAGGCAGGAGAACAGAGTTAACTGGAGCTGTTCCTAACCAGACAACTAAACAGGGCCAGAGTGCTGCTCTGTTTACAGCAGTGTTTTGACCAAAATCTGCTAAGTATGGTCACAGGCTAAGAGAATCCCATCAAGGCTGCCTGATTCTGGTGTGGGGAAAACTAGTTTAGTTATGTGGGTGAGAGCTGTGCTCCCTGGCCCAGGAGATGATCCCTGGCCCATGTTATTTGGGAGCACAGCCCCAGTGTGACAATGTCTGTGCACCAGCCCTGGCGAGTCAGCAGTCAAGTCACTCTGCCTGCGTGACTGCTCAGCTCAAATGACTGCTGGCTGTCCAGGGCATGCATTCCTAGAGCAAGGAGGAGTGATTAAATCCTCCCAAAGCCCATGGGTGCTCAGATCCATCTTCTCTGGGCACAGAAATGAATCCCTGCTCCCTCCAGCAGGTAATAATTACCTGCTCAGGCTCCTCATACATGCATGTGCAATCGTGATTTGCATGTGGCCAAGGCTGTCAGTCCTCCCTGTGACTGTGCAGGTAAAACCAGCAGGGAAACACTGGCTGTGGCTGTCCCCAGGCTGGGCTCCAACTTCTCCAGACCAAGCTGCTCTCTGTCGAGGCTCAGGAACAGCCTCAGGGCAAGAGGGTGATGCAGGGAAGAGGGTAGGGCTGAGCTGGTGATCCCCAGGCAATATGTAAAACCATCTGCAGGAATTTAAATGGGAAAGGGGGGATCTCAGAGGACAGAGGGGAGGAAAAAGCAAATAAAAAAGCATGGGGAACAACAAGATTTATTCAGCTGGGCTGTGGCAGGATTCAGGCAGGATTCTCACAAAGTTGGCCATCTAGAACCCCAGTTAGTTGATATTTGTAGTTCCTTAAACCTAAGCTAGACTAAATAAGGAATCATACAGGTGTGTGGGTTTACCTAAACTACGTGCTGGCATGCGGCCCTCTGGAAAAAATTCTGATTCCTACTCACCTTGTAAAGACCACGGGCTTTCTCACTGTTATAAATGCATATTATAAAGTTGGCTTTTCGCAAATATTAAGGTGAATGTTATATGTATAGTAACCTTGCTGTAAAGATATAGTTCTCATTTCTGGTATCAGCAAAACCTAGACATGGTAGTGGGATAGCTGATATATGGTTATGTCTGTAGTTGTTTGGTTGAGATAACACCCAGCAAACAGAGGATGAGGCCCCTGCTGTTGACATGCCAAATATCAACACTGACCCAATGTGGAAAGTATGGACCAAGACCCGAGCTGCAGGTGAAAATGAAGAAACAGCCAAAGAACATGCAGGCTCTAAAAAAAGGCAGATCCAAGGAAGGACCATGATGAACAGTTCCTAGAATATAGAAGTGAATTTGCAAAAAAAAAA
>VYZR01046385.1:50672-78871 GCA_013400675.1 Oxylabes madagascariensis
ATCCCTTTGGAGTTCTATAAAATGTCAAAGATGTAAATAAAGTTTCTTCTTTTCCAGCATGACTCAGCATGTGGGTGCAATTCTTTCCTGTCTCCAATTCCACACCTTTCAACCTAAAATATTCAGTAATTCCATGATTCTCAGTCAGGGTCAGAGCTAGGGAAGGTTGAGAAGTTGGCTTGGAGTGCAGAGATGCATGGAAAGCTCAGGATATAACTTTCAACCTTTGGCCTTGTTATTTTTTGGGTAGAGGATCAGCTCAGTCCCATTAACTTTAGACTCCCAGAGTGTGGGAAGCAGGTATGGGCTTGTGCCCAGGGCACATTGCCACCACCAATGCCATTCTCAGGTCACTGAGTCACTTTAGTGCTACCTGGGCGCTTGCATAACCTTTAGCCCCCTAAATTTGTGGGATGGTTGACTTTTTCACACTGAGCTGAGAGCTCTGGTGAGGGATGGGCTGGAAACCAGACACGGGCAGAGGAGCTTTGCAGGCCCTGTCTGGGAACACTCTCCTTGATGCTTCTACCAGAGGCAGAGTCATCTTCACAGCAGCTGACCTTAAAAGTGGGAGCCTTGCTGGAGAGTTTGCAGCCTTAGTTCAACACTGGCAACAGCAGAAATGCCGTGGTTTTCAGCAGTGATGATAGGAAGCATCTGTAGGTGGCACTTTTCCCAGGGAAATGAGGATGCTGCCTGCTCTCTCTGCCTCTGTCCCAGCCACCCATCACAGGGGCTGCTTTCTGAAGGGTTCTGTACATCAGGATCCAGTGCTCTGTGCTCAAATGAATATTTAGGTCAGGCTTCTGCTAATAAACCAGAAAGTCTTTTTGTTTCCCAGCTGTTGAGATAAAAGGTAACACCAGCAGAGAGCACTGGAAGGAGAGGTGAAATGTATTCCTTCAGGCTGCTTGCGAGAAATGTGGTCACTGGATTTGATGGGGGTAAAATATGTCACACAACAACTTAAGGGAATAGAAGAAGATTCCCAGTCACTACACCATTTCTCCTGATTCAGAATGGAGAGAAGAAATTTTAACCATCGTGGTCCATGAGCCTTCCTGCTGTGCCAGTTAAAGAGCTGCCTCTGCAGATGCCTTTTATTCCTGCAAATTCCTGCCCATTCCAGTTGCTGTTTCATTTCTAGAGGATCCCTAAAACGAAAGTTATCTTCCAGCCATCACCGGGGGAGATGCTCTCAAGCCACAAACTTAAAAGCAAGAGAGAACCATGCCATAACCCAAAGCACAAGCCATTGATTTCTGCAAGAGTTATCACAGAAGAATCCCAGCACTTAACAAAGAGATTAGGAACTAATGAGTAGAAAAATATCAATCACAATGCAAGTCAAAACACGTTACTTTCGTGTTCCAAAGAACTGAGAGAAAGATTAACTTTCCTGCAGAACTTTCTTTGTGTCAGAGGAGAGCTCCTGACCCAAATGTCTATTGACGTCTTCCTCTTTGTTGGCAAAACAGAGATCATCACTTTAGGGAGCCTGTGCTGCTGAAATGAATATAACAAATTACCATTAAATCAAATGAAGTCTCTCAATGGCTTTGGACAGCAAACTGCTGGGTCTTGATCTTAAACCTCAGTAATGTTTCCAAAATGAGCTTCCATAGCAGGGCTCCGACAGCGAGGCTGCAGCTGTGGAGAGCTGGGGCTTGAGTTAATCACCGAGAAGGGATTCACAGAGCCACCAGGAGCAGGGATTTTTTGTCTCCTGGGTAGGCACAGGCGGTCTCACAGCGAGGACCCATTAGTGATGCAGCAAGGCATTGCATGGTAATGACTCTGAGCCCTGCTGCAAAGCTATAGGGCGCTGGTAGGGGTTGGTGTGTGGCAGAAATCCTGCACATCAGAGGAGAAATTAAGGGTTTTTCTTTCTGCTTTCTGCAAAGGGGGGTGAAATGAGCTTCTGTTGGGTTCAGGGGTCAAGGCTGACAAGTGGCTGTCCTGATGTGAAATCGTATCTCAGATGTTGCATGTGTGAGAGGTGCTGCAAGCTCAGGTGTGTTTGAAACCACGGGACCAAATGTGGAGAAAAGTCCTGCTTGAGACTGTGGGAGCTGCTCTTCACACACAAAGTGAAAGTGGAGTACACATCTAAGACTGAATATTTAACTCAATGAGGGAAAAAAAGGTTTATGGATGAAGAGGAAAGGAAAATCGCTTTGCTTTTTTGTGTTGATGGAGAGCTGAGGTCCAGCTATCTAAGCCCTTGGAGAAACCTGAAGTTGGGTTCTCAAAGCAGTTCGATCCACACCATCTGTCAAACAAACTTCCCCTTCATAAATATGAAGTAATTTGAAAAATTCTCCTTCAGGTGATTTGTTCAGAGACTGTGCTATTTGTGCAGCATCAGATCTTGTGAGATCTTTTACTTCCTTACTGAAGTGAAAGGATTCACAAGAGAGGTGAGTCCTACTCCTTGGTTCTGTCCATAAACCAAAGGAGAATTCCATGCTATTTCCCATTATCATCATCAGTGTCAGAACTGCACACAGGTATTGGGATTGCTAATTTACCATTGTTAAACCCACCAGTTTCTTGCAAATCTATAAATTGCAAGTGTCCTTAGAACCTGATCGTTCTCCAGATGCACTGGTCAGGGCAGATCTAGGCTGGAAATGTCATGTTCTGTAATTAACAGCTCATTAAGGGACTGAATCCACCCAGAGAAAAAACCAGCTGCTCTTTCTACACCCTGCACTAACACCAACCCTAGAGACAGACACAGCATTAATGCTTCACTGCCCACGAGGAACAATGACCAGATTTTCCCTTAAAACTGAGAAAAGGCTTGGAATATCAGAGTTGTATGAGACTGGTATAAGCTGAATCTCAACCCATGATGGGCGTTTGGGGTTGACCCTTGTTGCTTTGCAGGGCTGTGATGATTTGCCTGGTGGCTGCCTGTCTTTATTTCCATTTATTGTGTTCTTCTAGCAGAGTTTCATCTCCTTTTCCCAATGAGGAAGAATCCTGGTCTAGCTCTGAGAGTTTGCCTGAGTGGTTGTAAAATTTTGCATTTCCTGATGAATTTTGAAAAGCCTGTCAATCCCTGTCCTGTCCTCTTGTTTCTGATTCTCACTTCACAATAAATGCAGGATGAAACCAGAGGAAGCAGCAGCCCCTGGAGTGGTTTAGAAACCTTTAACCAAGAGGAAAGGTTAATGGAGTAGAGTTAATGCAGTGGAGTTTATTTTTAATAGAAAAGAAGAGACTTTGAGATGACTTGGCAGAAATCTTCAGCCTTAGGAAGGAAAAAGATGATAGTGGGTAGTTTTCTCTCTGATGTCATGGTTAATAAACTCAGGATATAATTTAAAGCTGAGATTATTTGGGAGATGTGCCACATCAGGCAAAGGGAAGAAGATATAAGCAGTGAATTTCTAATAACTCAAAACCTCCTCCATACTTGGGTTAACAGTCCTCTGGATTTTCAGGTTTGTTTGTTATGCAGTAAAATCCACAAACACTGACCTTGATTCTTCACAGGGCTGCATTAATAAATCGTTGAAGAAAGGCAACTCTGTGATTATGCCAGCGAACTTTTCTGCAGGTAGGTGAGTACTTGGTTCTCAAGATGAAACAAGGTACCATATGTTAACATTTTGGGGCATATATTACAGTTTTATGTTTTCCTGCGGCTTAGATTTCTCCCTTGGTAAATATTTGGAACATGGAACGCCTCAAAACACGGACAGCATCAGCTGTGATTCATAAACATTTACAGGAAGCTTGGATGGCAGAGATTGAATAAGCACAAAGCATTTTCTCGACCCAGAGAATGAATTTGTAACTTCTGGATTTTTTTTTTTTTTTAATGTACCTTCCATTCAATCAATTTGCAATTAACTCCAGCCCTGACACTTCTGGCTGCTTCAGCCAGCAATAATCTGTGTGCTGGAACCCAGTCTGCTAGACAGCAACCACGAGAAAAATTGCTACTTTTTGGAAGATCGTTTGGGAGAACGTTGGCGCCTCTTCATGGCTTGGAGTGGATGAAAATCGTGTCCAGACCTCATTGCCTGAGCCATCCCCTTGGAAGCTGGGTGGGAAAACCTCCCCTGAAGTGCATTAGCAGTCCCCTCAACACTTAATGTCAGCTCTGTGGGTCTGAAGTGGGGCCTGGTGGCATCACAGTGCTTCAAGCCACGCTGCTCATTAGGTAATCTCAAGAGATGACGCCAAGCTTTGGAAGCTCAATTAGCCCTTAATTAAGAGAACTTAAAGAAACGCAAGAGCTCTTAGCTGCTCTTACCACTCAAGCCATGATTAAAATGCTGCATCTAGCACTCGATAACCCCCGTGCAATGAGGTGGGTTGGTGCCAGCTGGCTGGGAAGTAGCTTTGNAAAAGCTCAAACTTAGAGCATCACAGTCTTGACACCACTTCTGCAATGCCGTGTCCTGTCCTGCACTGCCCAAAACAACAAAGCCTGGAGCATTCAGGGGTGAGCCCTGCCAGGTGTCACCAAGAGGTTCAGGATCCTGGAGCCCACAAGGTGGGAATGGCTGAGAGCTGGGTGTGCTCAGCACGCCCAAGAGAAGGCTTGGTGGCATCTTGTTGCCATCTGCAATATCCAGTGTGGCCCTGCAGAGAAGGTGGAGCCTGCCCAGGGCACAGGGGAAGAACCAGAGGTGATGCACATGGGAAATTCTTATTGGATATAATGGCAAAACAAAGGCACCCTGTGACTGTTGGAGCACTGGATTGGGCTTCCCAGAGAGGTTGTTGGCTTTCCATCCTTGGAGACATCCAAAACTTGGGTAGACAAGCCCTGAGCAAACTGACCTATTTGGCCCTGCTTGAGCATGGGCTCTTTTCCAGCCTGTTTATATTATATTATATTATATTATATTATATTATATTATATTATATTATATTACATTATATTATTCTCTAAAATCAACTGCTGTCTCATGTAACAGATTTCTCCTTTTATCAGCTGACAGAGCTCTCCGGTGAGGTTATCCTAACCTGCATCAGCGAAATTGAATGGACTTAATCAGTATATCTTTACTAAAAAAATGTATTTTTGTCTGCAACAAGCCAAGAAATGAGAGAATTGATTCTTCCTGGAGAGGTTGTAACCTTCAGCAGAGTGTGAATAAAGAAAATCTGGGGGAAGCGATCTCTGGATCTAGAAGACGACTGCTCTTGACAGACTCAGATATTTAATTTTTTCTCACTCTCTTAAATCAGGCCAGCTCTTGCNATTTTCTCGACCCAGAGAATGAATTTGTAACTTCTGGATTTTTTTTTTTTTTTAATGTACCTTCCATTCAATCAATTTGCAATTAACTCCAGCCCTGACACTTCTGGCTGCTTCAGCCAGCAATAATCTGTGTGCTGGAACCCAGTCTGCTAGACAGCAACCACGAGAAAAATTGCTACTTTTTGGAAGATCGTTTGGGAGAACGTTGGCGCCTCTTCATGGCTTGGAGTGGATGAAAATCGTGTCCAGACCTCATTGCCTGAGCCATCCCCTTGGAAGCTGGGTGGGAAAACCTCCCCTGAAGTGCATTAGCAGTCCCCTCAACACTTAATGTCAGCTCTGTGGGTCTGAAGTGGGGCCTGGTGGCATCACAGTGCTTCAAGCCACGCTGCTCATTAGGTAATCTCAAGAGATGACGCCAAGCTTTGGAAGCTCAATTAGCCCTTAATTAAGAGAACTTAAAGAAACGCAAGAGCTCTTAGCTGCTCTTACCACTCAAGCCATGATTAAAATGCTGCATCTAGCACTCGATAACCCCCGTGCAATGAGGTGGGTTGGTGCCAGCTGGCTGGGAAGTAGCTTTGTGGAGGAGGAGCTGAGGGTTTTTGGCAGCACATGAGTCAGCAGAGCGTCCCCGTGGGGAACTGTGCTCAGGGAAGTGTTCACCAGGAGGTCCAGAGAAAGGATTCTTCACCTCTGAGCAGCAGTTGATGCCTTGGGAAGGCTGACCTGAAACAGAGTCTGGGCAGAGCTAGAGAATAAAGCAGATATTTATTAAAAGGTCTTTAAGGATACACCTTGGGCAGGACAAGGGCCTGGCCAGGGCTNTCTCTAAAATCAACTGCTGTCTCATGTAACAGATTTCTCCTTTTATCAGCTGACAGAGCTCTCCGGTGAGGTTATCCTAACCTGCATCAGCGAAATTGAATGGACTTAATCAGTATATCTTTACTAAAAAAATGTATTTTTGTCTGCAACAAGCCAAGAAATGAGAGAATTGATTCTTCCTGGAGAGGTTGTAACCTTCAGCAGAGTGTGAATAAAGAAAATCTGGGGGAAGCGATCTCTGGATCTAGAAGACGACTGCTCTTGACAGACTCAGATATTTAATTTTTTCTCACTCTCTTAAATCAGGCCAGCTCTTGCCTGGGGCTCTTTTTGAGTCGTAGCATACAAATTGCTTTGGGGGGCAACCATACCGTGGAATTTCTGCCGTGGGAAACACACAGAATGATAATAAAGGCAGTGACTGCAGGCAGGGAGATTTTGAGTCCGTGGCTCCCAGGCTTCGAGCAGGGTCCCTGAGCTTGCAGCAGCCTGGTACTGCAGAAGGAGCAGACAGACACTGAGCTATCAGGTTGAGAGCTGTGTTGTTCCATGGGAGATACGAGCATAAGACGGGCTGTAGAGGGTCAGACAAAGCTTTCTGCCTCCAGAAATGGCTAACAGCAGATGCCTGGGGAGCAGTGCAAGCGCGTGGCAGCGCAGAGTGATGCTTCTCCAATATGTTCTGCCTGTCTCCAGCAGGTGGGTAAGGGGGTTGAGAATTGCTGTTATCTTTGTCTTTAGAAGCCCTTGATTTGACTTCTCCTCTGTGAGTGCTTTTTTGCAGTTCCTGAGAGTACCTGGGTTTTGCTATGGGCCACAGAGATGCCCTTTGCTTCTGGTCAACCCAAAAATGCAACTGGAAAAATTGGGTTTGGTATTAAGAGTTCATGAACCTTTACCTTCTCTTCATCCTCTTCATGCTGGTCCAGCAATACTCAGGAGATTGTATGGACTGGAGTTTGATCTGAGCACCAAACTGGAGATTGTGGAATCACAGAATGGTTTGGGTTGGGAAGGACCTCAGAGATTGTCTCATTCCAGTTCCAATTCCAAGAGACACCTTCCTCTATCTCGGATTGCTCCAAGCCCTGTCCAGTCTGGCCTTGAACACTTCCAGGGATGGAGAATGAATGTTCACGAGGGCTCCTGAAGGTTCCATGGTTCATGAAGGTCCACCTGAGGTTGCTCCTGACCTCAGCCAGGAGGCTGGAAGGTCCCCTCAACCCCCTTTCGAGCTATGGCACAGCTGGGGGCTGAGAAAAAAAATGTAAATCATGGAGGGAGCAAGTAAAAATGAACTGTCAAGGGTTACTAAAATTTGGGCTGACATCAGCACTTCTGGAGCTAAGATACCATCCCCCAGGGAGAGAAAAACAGGGGAGGCCAGGCTGTAAGAGGTCTTGGAGGCTGGACCTGACTTCACTGCAGTAAAATAGCCCACTGCCACGGTTGTGGTTATTCCTCTCAACATTTTTTTTGCCCCTGCTGCTGTTTAAAATGCATGGAGAGGGACCTGCCAGCTCCTGTTCCCGGTGTGAGTGCTGTCTTACTCCTGCATCCTGTGTTTTCAGAGTGAGTACATAATGATGGACCAGGGTTCAGCTCATTGAGAGTTTGTTACAGAGTTGGAGCCATTATTATGAAATTACCAAATAAAACATACATTTTCATTCCCATTGGTAATAAAAATTATCGAAGTACCTCCCCCGGGACAATTATAATGAAATAATGCAGAACTCCTGACCGATTCCTGTGGCTGTAAAAAAAAATAAAATCAAAGAGCATTCAACAAGACATTAGTGTATGCCTTGGCTCCAATCACTTCCCTGTCTCATGGGGTAATGAAGTTATCAAATTAGTTTTAAAAAGGTGAAACTTCCATTTTTCAGCCCATCTGACAGCCTCTCCCCTGAATAATGTCATTATGATGAGGTGCACAGGACAGCATGAGCCTTTATTGCTTTTGGTCTAGACACTACAGGACATTAAGAAATTTTGCCCTCTTGTCTCCACGGTGTAATGTTTATACTCAGAGTGTCCAGGCCAATCAAATGATAAAGAACAGGGGTTTAGGTTTTAGGGTTTTTTTTTTTCCCTTCTGCACACCCAAAACATAAATACAACCGTATGTTCCAGCCTGCATTTGCAGAAATGAAGCATAAATGGCCTACTGGGTTATATAGCTCATCTGTTTCCCATTACAGCTCTGCAGCAAATTACATTCTTTCCAAAGAGCAATGCCGGCGTGGACAGCCTAACAGCCTCCTTTCCCGGGGATCCAGGATGGAGGTCATGAAACACACTCAGTGCTGCTCTAACAACCAGTTTGTCAGCCTGGCATGAGCAGGAACCCTGCCCTGAGATGCTCCGGTGACATTGGAGAGAGCAAGAACGCTCTGCGAAGATGTTTCAACCACCCCTGGAAGCATCCCCTGCCTTTATTGAGCATTAGGAGTAACAGGACAGCAGCGCTCCTGATTCAGGCACTCCCGTCACGTTCCAAAGGCAGGGGTTTGCCCCAGGGCTGATGCCTCCCACAGCGTTCAGCAAGAGGAATATTTTTCATTTTCCAAGCCGTCTCTCCGTTTGCTGGGAGGTGAACCCCAAACTTTCGGGAGCAAAGAGCATCATCTCCCGCGGTTCCCAGCGGAGCGGCTCGGTGCCCTCCCCGGGAGCAGGAGCAGAGCATCCTGCATCCTGCACGGGTGAGGCTCAGCGGGGAGTGATTTACACATCCATGGAGCAGCGACCAGGGGCACTGGGAGCCGCTCTCGGGAGCAGGGATGGTCTCACTGCTCACTGTGGTAGCCCAGGTAACACCCGCCCCGCTGAAAAATGGGAATGGGCAGCAAAACCGCGCAACCTCCGCGTCCTCCCGAACGACCTGTCAATACATCGGAGCTGGACACCCCCACCCACCGTGATTCCGGCCACAGAGCTGTCTAATTTCCCTTGTAAAAGAGCCCCACAGGCAACAAACGCACACGCAGAGCAACTTCTGTATTTACCTTGACACTACATGAGTCACAGCGCTCGCCTCTTGCCGAGCAGCCGTATACATTATCGTCGCTTTGGCATCTCGGTTGCTGCTCTCTCCTATTCTCCTTCTGTTCAGCAGAGCAGAGAGGTTGTTTAGGGTTCCCCCCCAGCCCCTCATGCCTGCACTCCTTCCCAGAAAACCATTACCCAGAATTCCGGCGTTCCTTGAAGCAGCACTGAACAAGCTGTGCTGTGTTTTTGCCCCCTCCAGGCTCTTTTTAAATTTTTTTTTGTTTTCAGCAGTTCTTGCAGGAAGGAGTAATTTATCCAGAATTAAAACATCTGGTTATCGTGCTCCCTGGGTTAGTCAGCACTAAAATAAGAGGGAAACAAAGTGCCTTGGCTGTCTCCATCATGGGAGAGGAGGAACATGGCCCATGTCTCCACAGGATGGTCTGGGTTGGAAGGGACCTTAAAGAACATCCAGTTCCACCCCTACCATGGGCAGGGACACCTTCTACTGTCCCAGGCTGCTCCAAATCCCATCCAACCTGGCCTTGAACACTTCCATGGATGGGAAATTCCCAGCTTCACTGGGCAACCTGTGCCAGAATTTCCCTGCTCTTACAGTAAAGACTTTTTTTTTCCCTAATATTCAATCTAAACCTACTCTTGTTCAGTTTGAAGCTTTCCCCCTTGTTCTGTCAGTCCAGGCTCTTGTAAAGATCGTCTCTCCATCTTTCTTGTCAAATTGTTACTCTTCTCCAGGCTGAACAACCGAATTTCTCTCAGCCTAATTCTGTGTGGTCTCTTTCTCAGGGACAAAGCAGGAGGGCACGGTAGAGAGATAAATTTACAAATAGTACAGCGTGATGTCAAGTGAGGGGGAGAGTCCAGAGGAGAGCTCAACTCCTGCACCCAAAATCCAAGGACGTGCCTGTTGGGTGTGTTTGGTACAGACTGGGACGGCGGTGCCACATCTGGTGCTGGCCTGTGGAGTGACCTTGAGCAAATCACTCCACCCCTCTACTCCTTCCCTCTCCTCCCAGCTTTGCTTGGATTAGTTATTGAGGAAAGTTTCCATTCCAGAGTGTGCACCCAGCGCTCATCACGCCAGCGAATCCTTCAGGCTACGGCATACAAATAATGAAGAGCAATAATAACTGGTTGCCAATCAGCACAGGATCAGGTTTGCTGTTTCCAAATCAGTTGGAAATTGTTTTTCTCCTGCTTTGAATAATGTGATGTGAATATGTAAGAAGAAATCTTGTTGCTTTTTTTTTTTTTTTTTTGGCTAGCAGCTAAAACCCCCTTTATCAACATTCCAAAATATGATTAATGCTAATCTTGACCTTTCCAAAGTTCCATGGCAGGCAGCTGATGATGCTTCTCTGTTGTAAAGAATCAAACAGAAGGTGTTTCTATCCACAATGAAGTGTTCTTTATTAATGAATGATTTGCTTACCAGGAAATCCAAGAATTCCTTTGCACTGTCTTTTTTTATTTTTTTATTTTTTTTTTTTTTTACAGACTTGGGGGAGTTTAATCATTTGGAGTGGATTGAAAGCATAAATATATTTATGAATCTTTCATCTCTTCTCCCCCTTTCTCTAAAGTCAGAACACGAATGCTATTAGCTTATTACTTTAGGTCAGAGATCTTTTTTTTTTACCTTTCCAAGGAAAACACCTGGGTTATCAAGAAGATTAATGTATCAAATCAATCAACATTGTGATATCTGGTGTCAGCTCTTTCTGAGGCTCCCGACAACAAGCAAAGAATACATCTGCAAAATGTGAAGCAGTAAAGGCTGTAGTTGTCCAGCTTCCAAAAAGGAAAATACAGAATAATTTTCTAGGCTTGAGTCAGGTGTAGGGATCTGAGCCTGGATCCTCCAGGACGGGGACAAACTTCTCGTTCTCTTCTTCTGTGAGTAAATCAGAAAACCCTAAACAACTTCCCAGACTCTCATAAACACTATGAAAATATTTCAACCACTGCTCTGAAAACCTGTCAGAACCTGAAGTTTTGTCAGGTCCTTCCAGAATTCTCAAGCCCAAGGTCAGAGAACAGTGGAATGAAGATTATGGAGGGCAAAGTGCCTAATAGCTAGAAATTGAGGGATCATTGGACATTTTGCCTAATTAATTCACAAATGCAGCACACTAAGGTGACCAAAATCTTCTGCTACCAAAAGGGTGACATGGATTCATTAAGTTCTTTGAGAGTCACAGATTGGGGGTAGGAAAGGACTATAAAATATATTTCTTATTTATCATTATTTGTCATTCAGGCCACTTACCTGCAATCATATTTCTTCTGACTCCTTGTGTTCTCTGTGATGGGGATGTCTCAGGCCATTAGTGACTAACCCTCTGAATAATTAGGCTGTGAAAATCTAATGGCAGGATTTATTATTTTTTTTATTATTATTAGCTACTTTCCACTCCGTTGTACTAATTCCATTTGGTATTGGCTTGTTCTCCTGGAGAACAATGTTCATTCATATAAAATCTTTTTGTTGTTGTTGGTGTTGTACAAAATGCCTTTCATCATGTGATTTAACAGACCATGAAACATCTTAACATTGGTTTTTAGATTTTCAAGCCAGAGCCAATACTTTGATGACATTAACACGTTCCTTGCATCACCCCTGGAATGCTTATATGTAGTCACTGTATTATCTTCTCCTTTTTCTGCTGTCCTTTGTGTCCTTTCCTCATCATCCTCTGGTGACACATGACAATTTCTGTGCCAAAGGTTTCACTGATGGGCTTCTTTCACCCTAAATGTCACTCTTGGACACACTTCTGGATGAGACATCCAACTGCTTCCATGAGAAACTCCTGGCTCCAGCCCACCCTGCATAAAGATGCTGATTTTTCTGTCTGATTTACTCATCCTCAGTGACCATCAGCTGGCCAGGGCCCACACAGCCTCCTGCAGTCTTCTGCATTTCATTGAAAACCAGATTAGTTTCACCAGGCCCTGCTCCGTCTCACCCTCAGCATCCCATGGGACAGGTGATGAGGGGAGCAGGGGATTCCTGCTCAGGGAACAAATCCTGCCCTGGGACTCTCTTGCAGCTGTGAATGTGGGCATTGCTACAGTCATGGAGTCATGGAATCATGGAGTCATGGAGTCATAGAGTCATGGAATGGTTTGGGTTGGGAGAGGGTTAAAGAACATCCAGTGCCACCCCTGCCATGGACAGGAACATCTCCCACTGTCCCAGGTGCTCCAAGCCCCATCCAGCCTGGCCTTGGACACTGCCAGGGATCCAGGGGCAGCCACAGCTTCTCTGGGCACCCTGTGCCAGGGCCTACCCACCCTCACAGGGAAGAATTTCTTCCTATTATCTAACCTAAATCACTTCTCTTTTAGTTTAAAAACATTTCACCTTCTCCTATCACTGAGAAAAAAGTCACTCTACCTCTGTTTTATGAGGCCCCCTAAAGTACTGGAAGGATGCAATGATGTCTCTCCTCTCCTCTCCTCTCCTCTCCTCTCCTCCACCCTTCTAACATTTCCAAACAGCTCAGGCTGTGGTTCAGCTAAAGGCTGGGACAAAAGCTTTACTTTGGCTGAAACAGGGTCACCAAATTACCTACATGCTTTGCCAAAGAAGACTGCTACACACCAAGGTCCACAACTCTAAAAGCAAATAGTAACATTTGGTACAGAAAGAGAATGGGAAGCTCGTGAATATTATAATTTAGGAAAATATATTTCTCTTTCTCTNGCTGGAACAGCTGGGCTCTCATTGCTTTCCTGTTTTTGCATGTTCTGCTGGCTCATCTGAGAGCTAAATCATTGCATTTTTTGAGCCTGTGAGAGTCTAAATGCCTCTATTTCAGGAGGCAAATCTGTTGGTGAGAGGAGGGGACGCCACATTTCCAACGGGCTGTTCTGCCTCAAAAGCCAAGGGATGAAACCAGAACTCGTTCCCAAAGCTGCCACTGGTTTGTCAGGCTGCTTTGGCAAAGCCACTTCACCTCCTGGCATCTCCTGGGCTGCTGATGCTCCTCTCTGGCACACAGGGAGGGATCTGCTGGTGAAGGTCTGAGGGGACTGGGAGCCAGCACAGCCTCGAGCACGGAGTTCTCACGTGGCAGATTTAGCATCTTGCACGGCCTTGTCCCATCTGTGCCTGCAGCTGGGGCCTGGAGGAGCTGGAATGTGTTTTCCCTGCAGAGCTGTGGCTCTTCTTGGGGGAAGCAGAAGCAGAGAGTGGTGGTTGTGGCAGCTGGAGAGGTTAATCCCCACAAAACTCCTTTAACTCTGCTGTCCTGCTTCCTAGAGGGGACAATTAAAGGCTGTCTCATCCCTGGAAGTGTCCAAGGCCAGGCTGGATGGGGCTTGGAGCAACCTGGGATAGTGGAAGTGCCCTCGTCCATGGTAGGGGATGGAACTGGATGGGCTTTAAGGCCCTCCCAACCCAAAACATTCTGGTATTCCACATCAAAATTAAAATGGTGTGCACGCCTCCCTGAGCTCTGCGAGTGGCACCTCAAAAATTAGGCTGTGCCCAAACCACCTTGGAAAGAAAATTAACTCTGCCCCAGCCAAAAGCAGCCCGTTCTGCCACCCTGTGCCCTGCCTCCTCCAGCAGAGACAGAATTAATTCCACATTTCGCCCTGTGGCACCAAGAAAACAGGAGTGGTTAATTGCCAGGTGAGATGGGAGCTTCAGGTGGGTTTCAGGGAAGAGCTGTGTGATTTCTAAACTCATTTAACAGCACGGAAACACAGGCCAAATATCTTGATTTTCAGTGTCATTTTGAGCAATTTGCAGAGCACAGCTTGCTCCTTCAAGGAGGCACTGAGCCCTTTTTAGAGGGTGCAATTCCACAATGAACAGCCCAGCCGGGAGATGGGCAAAGCCTGAGTGAAAAGAGGCTGGGCTGGAGGCAGAAGTTGAACTTCCAGGGCTGAACTCGCAAGCTGTGAGGACAGAGGGGTAAACAAGGGGGTGGCTGAGCATCCAGGATGCTCAGGAAAGGAAGGACAAGGTTTGCTGACTTCTTTCCTGACTCATCTTTATCAAGACCTGCTGATCCTGCTTCCATAAGCTGCACCCATGTCTGATGCCTATAAATACAACTCCAGTATGAAGCAGGCTCCCACAATAAATCAGGGAAAAAGCCATGTGGGAGACTTTCTCTCTTTGACTTTCTCATTTCTGAGTAATTATTTGGCCGTGCTTCATTGGGACAGAAGTTGTATCTTTATTACTCCTTATTATATCTTTATTTTTAGCCCTCTTCACTTTTTGGAAATGGGCACAGCTGTTGTGTCCTTGTGGGATGACCTTTACACCAAAAGCATTGTCCAGGTCAGCCCCATTTTCCTTGGAAAAATGTAATTCCCCATCTAATTTTGTCTCCCTCTCAGTCTCCCAATCTGTTTGTTTAAATCATAATCATTGATTTGGAAGAGGATATGTAGGCTTTTATTTAATTTTGGAATCAAACCATTCTAAAAAAAATTAGTAGGCTGGGACTTTTTACAATATTTTTTTATTCTCATTTCCTCCAGCTATTTACTTTGAACTGGCCAGGCCTGGAGAATTTCAGCCGAAAGGTGATGAAAAATGAAAGCAGAAATGTAATACTGAAATGTTTAAATAATGTCAACTGCAGCTGTCACCAGTTTTTCTCTGGGGAAGGAGGGAAGAGGAGGGCCCTGTCAAACAACCTGGCCATATTTTAGGGGGTAATAGACGCATTTTGGAGACTTCTGAGGACATGGAAGTTTTATCAGTTTGATTTTGGAGGATTCACAGATGCAACAACTTTTTGGCTTTTTTTTTTAATGAATTCTTTTTCCTGGGAAATGTGTTTGTGTTTTCACTTCTTCCTGCTGCAAATGTGTAATAAGTGGGAGGGAATCTGCTGGGGGTCCTGTTCTTTCTTTGCTCTCGTTCAAATTTTTGCCTCTGATGAAACCCCCCCTTACCCTGCAGAGAACATCTTCTTTCCCCTCAACAACATCGGCAAACATAAAGCAGTTTCACCACAGACTGTGGGAAAAAAAAAGTGAAAGCGTGCCTCACATTTCAAAAATATTTAGTTTTATTGTCCAAATCTCATTCAGCTCTGGGAAATGCAATTCCCACGTTTGCCCTTTCCCTCCCCAGCTTGCCCCTGCTCCCGTCTGCAGCATCTGCTCCCACCAGGGCGAGTTGCCTTCCCTCCATAAACTTCTTCATTGGCGATTATTTATTTTCAGCGCCGATCTAAAGCTCTCTGGAAGGGACATTTGAGCGAGGAATGGCTCTTCAAAGTGCTGTGGGAAGCAGTTCGCAGGACAGAAGCTGTTTTTTGGGAGCACCCACTCTTGCAGGCATTGCTCGCATCCATTCCAGCCCCATGAGGGAGCCCTCCTGGCAGGAAAAAGAGAGAACAGAATCAGACCAAATGGTTTTTTGGCATGAACTGACTTTGTTGCACGAGCTGAATGCCAGAGGAGGGAGGAAAGGGCACGTTGCAGCACCCTGTGCCTGCAGGAGCAAACCTGAAGCATTCCCACATGCTCTAGATACAAGACTCCCCTCTCCATCTGCTTCGAGAGCTGAATCGCTGCTGTCCCCGATGATTTCATCCCCAAAAACGCAGTGGGCTGCTTCTGCCACAAGTCCTGTGGACAGGAGATGACTGGGAGGAGGAGGAGGAGGGGTTTTACGTCACGAAGGTAACAAAATCATGCCCGTAATGTGCTGTGATTTATTGCTCCGCCTTGTGGCCTCGATAACTTTGGTGTCTTTGCTCAGCATCTGCTCTGGATTCTTGAGTTTTGCCCTGTTTTGTGCTGCTGCAGCAACTCAGACCTTCCCGTCCTCCAGGAGAAGTTAAGAGAGGTCTCATCCCTGAAGTTTATTCCACAGTTTCGATGTCCCCACGTAATTTGCAGCATCCTCCATCTCTGGGAGGCATCTGGGAGGCATCCTCATCTCTGTGGAGGGGTGGCCAGGTGTAGATTCGAGCTCTAAAATCATGTCTGTGCTTTGATATCAGCACAGACANTTCCTGTCACAGGGATGCAGCAGCCCTGGCGATGCCGTGGCCATGTCACAGGAGGCAGTGGCTTCCTGCAAGGACACTGACCTGAGGATAAGGAAACAGCTCCAGTCTAGACCCCACCATGGTCCTACAGGCAGCTGGAAGCTNCAGTGGCACCACCAGGATGGCATCACCAGGATGCCTGCCCCAAACTCCTGAGGCAGTGGTGCTTTTCTTTAAGCCTTTCCTCTGTATCTGTTGCTCAGTTTATTGCCCAGGGAAGCCCTGCCTTTCCCAGAGTCCTGCAATCCCATTCCCACCCGGGCTTAAAGCCCTGGGACCCCTCCTCCTTCTCTGCCCCAGCCACCACAGAGCACAAGAGCTGCAAAAGGATGGCTCAGGGAAATTATTTTGCTTTTAAAAAACTTCATTTTTTCTCAACTTTTTCTTGCAGGGAAGGATCCACAGTTGTGCCAACAGGGAATTTCTGCTCCAGGAGAGCCAACAGTCTCATAAACCCACTCAGCTGTGATGGTGGAGATTCAGGGCATGAACCAGCAGAGCCCTCTGGTAATTCCTACAGAAATGAAGAGTTCTAGCTGGATACCAATCCCCAGGATATTTTCCCTGGGATGGAGAAATTTCTTTGTTCTGTAACTGGCACAGCAGGGACATAACATTTGGCTTTGCAAATGCCAGGAGAGCACTGATGGGGGGGAATTTTTCTCTCACCTGCATTTCAGGAGCAAAACTTGAAGATTCTGAATTGATCCCTCCATAAAGCAGAAATGATTATGAATTCTTGCAGGATGTAAAATAGTTGGGAAAGTATTTTAATAATCACAGGCACGCTGAGGTTGGAAGGGGCCTCTGGAAGTCACCTGGTGCAATCTCCCCTGCTCACACTGGGCCACGCAGAGGCAGCTGCACAGAGCCGTGTCCAGACACCTTCTGGTCATCTCCAGGGATGGAGATCCCAGAGATTCCACGTTCCCTGTGCCATATCAGGGAAGGAGAGACACAAGCCTTGCAGTTCACACTGAGAAACCCTCAGCCCTGTCAGCTGTTTGTGGATGCAGCGCCTGACACCGCACATGTCTTTAATTCCAAAGGTGTGAAATATTGCCTCGGGTCAATTTTGAAAGCATTTCTTTTTTTTTTTCAGAATTTAGCCTTGAAACCCACAAATCTCATCAAGAAGAAGCAGAATGAATCTTTGAAATTGGGCAGAGTGCAGGACCTGCTGCCTTAAATTCTCTTTTAACCTTTGCTGTGCTTCTGTTCTTTAAATTGCTGCTACAGCTTCCCTCCCCAGCATTTTGGCTGTTTATTGCTATTGCTATTGATGTTATTGCTGTTTGTTTGTTTGTTTGTTTGTTTATTTATTTATTTATTATTATTATTATTATTATTATTATTATTATTATTATTTTGTTTTTTTCCTGTCACAGGGATGCAGCAGCCCTGGCGATGCCGTGGCCATGTCACAGGAGGCAGTGGCTTCCTGCAAGGACACTGACCTGAGGATAAGGAAACAGCTCCAGTCCAGACCCCACCATGGTCCTACAGGCAGCTGGAAGCTTCCCACAGCCACCACTGGAGATCCTCATCACCCCCCCTTAACTGTGCGTGAAACTTATGACAGAATCAGAAAGTCACAAAAATTAAAAAAAAAAAAAAATCTCAAAATTCTGATTCATGAGTCCCTTAAATAGTTCTGGTGGTTTGTGTTGTGCTTTTTTGAGGGAAGTCTTTGGGGATTTTCCTTATTGCCCTTGTTTTATTATATTTATCATGGAAACATGAAATCGTGGAATGGTTTGGGTTGGAAGGGACCTTAAAGCTCATCTCATTCCAACCCCTGCTACAGGCAGGGACACCTCCCACTATCCCAGGCTGCTTCAAGCCCTGTCCAGCCTGGCCTTGGACACTGCCAGGGATCCAGGGGCAGCCACAGCTTCTCTGGGCACCCTGTGCCAGGGCCTCCCCAACCTCACAATAAAGAATTTGTTCCTAATTTATGAATTTTATCTTTTTAAACAAAGCATTACTACAGTAGGTGCTTGCAGGGACATTGCTCACCTTCTTCCCAGATGCTTCCCCTGATGCCCTGGCCCCTTTCTTGTTCCAGGATAAATATTCCAGCAGCCACAGGGAGTCTGATCAAAACCAAATCCACC
This sequence comes from Oxylabes madagascariensis, assembly GCA_013400675.1. Classification (NCBI taxonomy): domain Eukaryota; kingdom Metazoa; phylum Chordata; class Aves; order Passeriformes; family Timaliidae; genus Oxylabes; species Oxylabes madagascariensis. The sequence goes on from VYZR01046385.1 coordinate 68,888, forward strand.
TTAAAAAAAAGTCCTGTCCTTTCCCCCTGCAATCTGGAGCAGTTCCCTGAACAAGGGCTGTAGTTTGAGGCCGAGTTATTGCGTTATTATTGCTGCCGCAATTGCTACTTTTATTTTTCTATTAGTGTTATTATTTCTGCTATACCCACCTGCCTTTCAGAGAGGAAATCTCTGATAGTGTTGCTTTTTCCAAAAACTCATATGAGGGCACTTTCACCCCTGGAAACTGCCAATGGTTTGGGTGCAGCTCAGTGAAATTTTCAGATGAGGAAAACTCACGGCATTTTCTCCCCCATTGTGGCTTTGCTCCAACAGAAAGTTGCTCCTGATTTTCTTTATTAGCACTGAGCTGTTGGAATGTGTCTCTCTCTCTATCAACGATTTGCAACACCTAGAAGAGCCAGGCACTCTCCCTGGGGAAGCCAGCTCCATTTAAAATGGGAATTACAAGCGTTTTGGTGCCGAAGTCAGTTGTTTGAAACCATCTGCAGTCTTGCTGCAGTGCTGCTGTATCCTAATTCCATCTGTCAAAGCCCAGGAGAGTTGAGGCGATGAGCCCGGCGCTGTGAAACAGCATCCAGCTCGGGTAGGCGAGGGAATTCCACATCCAGGAGGAAAATTAGGGAATCTGAAGCTGTCACCACTGGAAATAATGCTCCCTGTTTAATGAAGGCACTGCTGAAATCCTGTGCTTAAAGATGTGAGCGGCAGAGCTGAGGAAAACGTCCTGAGTTCTGTTTTTAAAAGCCTGTCTTCAGTGTCCTCTTCAGAGTTGTGCTTTCCCCTCAGCTTAAAAGTCGGAAAATTCCCTTTGTCTTCCCCAGCACAATCGTTATTGGAGTGATTGCAGTGCAGTAACTCCAGCTCTAAAAACTTCTCCCTCCAATTCTCCATGTGTGAGCCAGGTTAGAGGGGGATTTTTATTTTATTACACCTGTTCACCCTGGAATGGGCCAACTGAGAACATTCAGATTCTGCTCAAGATTTCCTACCCTTCCAAAGATATCCCAGCTGTCTTTAACTTGGCTTCCTAAACCCTCCTAGTGGCATCTCCAAAGTCCTCAGCCCCTCTGGTCTCCATTCTCCTCCTCCTCTGCAAAGTGCATTAAATGTTGTAAACGAGGCTGAGACTCTTTGAATAAAAGCCAACTGGTATATTAATTAACCTTCTGGTTTCTGAGGGGGTTGATTCTTAAAGAGTTTGTTATAAATGAATTGATGTTTTGGGGGGGGATGATTGTTTGAGTAAGGGGAGTTGAGAGTTGTGGGTCTGTTGTAAATGTTGCAGTGTAGAACACTGGGTTGGGATAAGAATGAATGTGGTGAGCTTGGACAAAAAGAGAGAACATTCTAGAAGGTGACGTTGTGAGGGTGACTTCTTTCCCAAGTTCAGGAGGAGTGATTTATTCTTGACAGAGGGATGAATGGAGATCTTTTCACGTGCCCCTGGAGGGATTCTGATTTTTGGTGAATGCTTATTGTTGTTCATAACTCTTCTCCAGCTAGTTTGGAGAAACAGCTTCAAACCAGGAGGTTGTTTCCAAATTCTTCCTTGCTGTTCCGCCCAGGGCTGGTGGTGGCAAAGTGGGTGGCTGAAAGTTTGGAGAAGGAAGAAGAAAGATGGGAAGCAAAGGAGAAGCAGGGGATTATAATCTGTTTTTCACACTGCTGCCCTTCTTTTTATGCATATGTGGATATTAAAAAAAAAATAAAGAAATACTTGTTTAATAAATACATTTCTTTAAAGTGGCATCCTTTCATGGGAATGTTCCCAAACAGCAAATGACGGTGGATATGGACACTGTCACCCAGAAGAGCTGTCTGGAATTCAGAGGAGCGTGTGTGAAAATGGCAAATCTCATTGAAAATGCTTCACCTTTCTTGCTCCTCATCTCCTGCTCCCCTTCTTAGAGCAGCCATTCACCTCCACACTCTGTTTTCTCTCACTGGGAAATCTGGAGGGGGCTGTGGAGATCAGAACACGGCTTTGGATGTGAGGATAAACATCTGGAGGCCAGGTTCAGCTCAGGCTTGGGCTGGATTTCTTCAGAATCAAGGTCAACATCTGGATTTCCATCCTGTCCCATGAAATATGGGGCTTAGGCTGCAACTGTTGGATCAGGATTATCATGTTGGATCATTTTGTGTTTAAGAAATGACTGGATTTGGCACTCAGTGCCATGGTTGTCAAGGTAGTGATCAGTCACAGGTTGGACTCAGTGATCTCAGAGGTCTTTTCCAACCTAAGTAGTCCTGTAATTTTCAATTCAAAGAGGTTTTGCTCCTTGCTCTGCTTCCCTAAATTGCATTTTTTTTAGGGACCTTGAAAAAAACTCTATGGATCACCCAAAGTAACACTATTGGAGTGCTATTCCCAGGTTACGGTGGAATAATCTGCCTTCACTGCTCTCACCTCAGCTTGGCTCTCTCACACGTGTTTCAGGGGATTTCAGGGCTTCTCACAGAGCCTTGCACAGTGCACAGTGAGATGACAACATGTAATTACCTGCTGGAAATGTGTCGCTTCCCATATCCATGGGGAGCAGACAGAGCCAGGCAAGGTGGATAACTGTGTCACTCCACCTCTCCCCGAGCATCACCTTGTCTGATGCTTCAGGAAAAAAGGCACCACTTTGGCAGCGACAGGGGAAATTCTGTTTGTAAACAATGTGTAAACCTTCAAGGGGAAATGGTAATGGAGTGGGTTAAGCGCTGCAGGCTCCTCGGCAGAGCAGAACATTTATCAGGGCAAGAGCAGGCACCGAGAGACAACCTGGGAGTTTATAAAGGAGTCACATCCAATCTCTGAGGGGAAGAGGGAGATTGCAGCACCGTGCTTGTGTCCAGCTGGAGATCACAGGTAGAGAGCTCAGTGAACATTTCTGCAGGGGAAGGATGGCCCAGTGATTCGGGCACGCTCGGGGGATTGTGAATTTATTCTTCCTTCACCCTCCAAGTCCTCATCTTCACTTGCACGCCCGAGCCCTCTATGCAGCTGGGAAAGCAAAACCTCCACATTATCCTCCAAACTGCAGCTGAAAGCCTTCCTGCTTTTCAACCTCTTCCCAGTTTCAACCTCTTCCCTGGGTGGATGCTGAATGATGGACAGATGGATTATTCGCATGCCAGCTGCCATTCCCAGCGTGGAGAGTAAGGGAAAAGCAACCCCTTCTTTTGCTTTCCCAGCTGAGCTGAGCTGATCTGGAAGCTACTGAGAGTAAATAAATAAACGAGCATGGCTGTCTGTCCTTCCCACATGCTCGCCGCTACTGGGCTATTGCCATTACCTTAAGAAATAATTATTATCTCCCCCCTGCATAAATCAATACTGGCCTCAGCACCTGTGTGGGCCACATTGAGCTATTTTAAGTTCTCCTGAGAAAAGGAGGGGAAAAAAGCAAAAAATCAGGGAAATCCAGCTCTTTTTATTGGCTACAGCACTGCCACAGGCATGGCAGTAGGATCTCCATGTGAGGAAATCCATGTCCAGAGTTGGGAGTGAGGGACCAAACTCTGAGGAAGCTTTGTGATTCAGGACCAGCTGAGCCTGTGAAAATCTGGTGTCCATTGTTTTTAAACCCAGCTCCCAGATAAATCTAATGAAGTTCTTGATGTTGAGAAAGAGTGGCAGGGTAAAATAAGCCTCATAATAACAAGAGATGTGGCAGGGTACCTGTAACTGGTAACATTTACGACATTCCCTTAGAGGAACTTTGCACTGGGATGGTTTACATTTGGTCTTTCTATGTCCAGAAGGAATTAAGGAGGGTCAAGCAGTGATACTGCCTGCAGGATCTGTCTGTGGCTTCCCTGCTTACAGGAAAAGCACAGAGCCTAAGTTCAAGGAGGAATGAGGTTGGAGACCTCAGCTGAGGCCATTGCACTTGCTGGAGCTTGGGTTTCTTGCATCCAAAACTTGCAGCAACCAGCCTATCAGTCTGCATCAACTTAAAAATGGGTGAAAAAAACATTGAATAGTCACTTTTAAGCTAATATTTATCTGTTTAGCGGGTACAAGGAGTTTTTTTCCTCCTCAGACTTCAGGGCAAGAGGATTTTCTCTTTACTGTGCCGCAACTCTCCTTAAGGGTCCTGTTCTGGGGAGTTCTGGAGGATGTCCTCTGGTAACAAGTGCCAGCCCTAAGCCAGGCATCACGCCACAACGAGGTTTACTTCCATCTTATCCACGGAGCAGGCTCTCAGACTCACCTTTGGAGGCACCACACTTTCCCCTGAGTCAGATGAAAGGGAAAAGGCATTTCTAGACTTTCTGGAGAGAACCCTTGGTCGGTGCCAGTCATCCAGGGCTCCACTTCTATGAGGAGTTGTGTATTTCCCTCACGGCTGCAGTTTGCACCACAGGAATGCAGGTGCATTTCCAGATCCTTCCCTACCTGCTCTCCCCTCTCCTTAACATTTTTGCTTTATTTCCTGTGCTCTGGGGGAAGTTTAGGCTGGGTCTGGGATGCCATGATCGATTTTAGGTGCAATTTGCTGTGAATAATCATGCAGGACTCACAACTCAGAGCCACTTTGACCCTACATCCCCATCCCAAATGAATGGGAATGCTGATCTGAGTGCTCACATCCCCCAGGATGGGATTGCTGGACTCTCTCATGAACTACTCTTCCATAAACACATCAGACAGCTTTTTGGGTAAGAATCAGTAAATTCTCTTCCTTCCACCCCTCTGCTCAAGACACCTGAATATTTTCCCCTGTCTCACGTATTCTCTGCATCTGCAGGATCTCTGCTTCGCCTGGCAGAGCTCCCTAAAGGACTGCACAAATAATTCAAATGGCTGGTTTATTGTTAAAGGCATGTACCTGATTTCCCCGGCGCTGAGGCGGAGTGAAGCGTCCCAGCTCCATTGATTTCAGAATTAGAGTGTCAAGGATCCAGCCCACACCTTATTGAAATCAATACCAGTGATCAGGACCACACAGGAACTGCTCATAAGCTGTTACCTTGATATCAACCCCAGTTAACTGGCAATGACAATAAGTTCCATTGAATCAGATGGACCATTAAATTTCGACACTCAAACCCCGAGCTGAAATTCGAGTCGAACATTAGCGGGAGAGGCTCTGAGTCTGACCCTCCTCATGTTGGGCTGGTGTTACCAGAGGTTTTAATTACGCAGGTTTTCCTTCGGAGCTGCTTTATTAGCTCACTGCCATTGTGGGTTTTCTTTTTTAATGGAGCGTGGCTGGAGGAGAGCAAAGGAAAAAAAAAAAATCTGCTCACCTGCATCTCCAGCCTCGGCCAGGGCAGGCAGAGTAACAGTGCACACCAATAAAATCATCACATACCCAGCTGGAAAGCGATAAGACAAAATCAAACTGCCTGCAATAACAGAGACAGAGCCTTTGGTGGCGAGCAGGGAGGGAGGGGTGTCATTCTGCACATTTTATTACTGCGGTTCTCCAGCCTGGCGGTGATGGGGATTTGATTCCCTGCCACGCTGGCGCTGTACCTGGAGCAGAGAGGCAAGGAGGGAGTTTTTACCTACCCAGGGTATCCCAAGGTTGGCAATCAGAGCCTCCTGGGGTCGGAGGCAGGAAGGGTGCGCTCACTTTGGCCACGCCAAGGAATTAAAGTGTTGGGCAGCCCAAGAACTTCCCGTGGGCTGCTGAGCCCTCCTGCCCGTGTGCTCAGCCCTCCCTGGCCTGCAAAGTAAAACGTGTTTGATTAAAGGCAGATTGTTTATTAATAACCCCTTTTAACTTGGCTGCTCCAGATGCTCAGGAACGGGCAGCAATCCGAGCTAACACGCTGCAGGTCCTGGTGGATGCACGTGTAGGAATAAAGCTCAGTTAGGAGGTTATACAAGAGTTATTGGGGTTTTTTTTCTGTGAAGGAGGAGTTAAGGGCATGTGAACAGCCCGTGGGAGAAGCTCACTCTGCAAAACTGGGGAAGGGGAGGGTTACAGGGACAGGCCATTTCTGCTGACAGGCAATAAGAGGTGAAAATGCAGGCATTGGAGCACTTGTGATCATGTCCCCATGCCCTTTATTTACACACACCTCCAGCTCACCCTTCACACCACGGGGTTTTAAGGCACAACTATGCATAAAGCCATGAAATAATTTAGGTGGCAACTGAGCTCTGAAGGTCACCTGGTCCAACTCTCCCTGTTCAAAGCAAGGTCAACCTCAGAATTAGATCCAACTCCGAAGTCAGACCCACGTCCAACGTGCCATCCCACTTAGAAAATGACATCTAGGGCAGGGTTCCACCCCAGGGGATGGGAGCAGCTTTGTTGCAGTTTTCCCACCATCTCTGTGATGGTCAATACGGCCTTGAAATCAACAGGCATCTCCAAGAAGTCTTAATGAAACACATTTCAAAGGCTCTTTACACCTCGGCGCCATAAAAGAGACCGAGGCCAACTAAAAATTACTCTTCCCCCATGATCCACAGCTCAGGCTTATTTCTCACAGGAAGAAGCAGGAAGATATCATTTACGGGGAAGAAAAGGGGGGAAAATCAACTTTTGTTCGCCATGTGCCAACAGGCAGCGATAAGGCACAGCTAAAGTGGCAGCCTGTACTTCATGGGGGTGAACTATTACTCAGATAAGATGGAGGCAAAAGATCTTCGTTGGGCTATGGGAAAAAAATCCTGGTTTAAGGTTATTACACAGGAAGCGCCCTGCTGCATGAAATCTATGGGAAATTGCATATTTTGTCACATTTAGTTATTGAATCCCAATTTCATCCTCGCACGAGGAAAATATGCATCACCCTCCCTTGTAGCTCTTATTAGATTTCACAGCCTTTCAATATTAAAATGCCAGCCCGGGGAGCTGTGCTTCTCTTTCCATTTTCTCCCTCTCCCCCCTCCTCCCCTCCCCTCTGCCACACTGCAGTGTTGGGGGTGTGATGCAGGAGCCCTGGTGACACAGAATGAGTTGGAATCACCAGCTCTGGACACAAAGATCCCTCCAGCTTTCTCCCTACCACTCATTTACTCTCTACAAATTCACGGAGAGTCCCAGGAGGGCCCACTCCCATGCTAGACCAGTCTAGGGTTGCATCTCCTCTCTTTTATCAGGGGTTCCCCAAATCTGCATGTTTTTCAGGGTGTTTTAGTTCCTGCTCAGACCTATAGGAGCTTAAGAGGGGGCAGTTCACCCTGTCCTCCCCTTCCACTTGGATTTATCCTCCCAGCAGCACCCTTAATGCATTTGGGTTGGTTTGTGAACCAATGTCCTCATGCAAGAGGAGGATAAATTCCCTGGCAGCCCAAATCCTGACCCTCCTCTGGCCTGAGGGCTTGGCATGGATCCTTTTGCAGTGGGGTAGCATTGGAGAATCATTCTTGATTGCAGCTAGAAGGTTCATGTGTTCAGAGAAGAACTGAGATTTTAGGACTGATTGAATGGGTTAAGTCATGCTCCCAAATTTGTCCAAAAACTGAATTCATTTTTATGCATCCCCCAGTCAACCTCTATGACCCATCTTTTCCACAAGTGAGAGAAGGGAAACCCTGCTCTGGTTACAACCAGAAGTGTTCCTTTGCCATCCCCAGCCTTGTAAATCTTCCCTTGTTCTGCAGGGACTGGCTCTGGAGTGAGTGGGTGTTGAGGGTTTCAGAGAAGGGCTGTGAGTGCTGTTCTCTAAAGTTATCAGTCTCTCTCTAATATAAACCAAAGTGCAGCTGCTGCAGGGAAAAATGTGCTGATTTCTCTAATATTAAAAAAAAAAAAAATACTCTGTCTATAAACAGATTGAAGGAAACAAATTATTTCCCCCAGTTAAATATTTTAAAGAGTAATCCAGGCTTTGGCTATCACCTGAAGTAGGGAGGAGAAAGCAGTTTCAGGCTAAAGGAGTGGATTGCCTTCCCAGTCTGCAGGATGCACCTTGCTTATTTAACCTGAGTGTTGTCTACCTGTGATGCTTTCCTGGCTTTGGGGAGGAGGAAAATCAGGATGAACTCAGGTCAGGTCAGGATAAACCCCACCTATCTGATCTGAATTTGTAACAGGCCACAGGAGAAATAAATCCCATGACTCCATAGCAGAAATGGGAAAAAAATCCTAGAGTGCTCGAGGCTCAGTTCAGATAAAAGCTGCAGCTAATTATCCAAACAAAATATTCATATCTTTGAATCAGCATAAAACGGGGCTGGAAACTTGAAGGGAGCAGCCTCTCCTGTGATGTCTCAGCCTAAGATTTTGGTCCCTGACCCTTGGCAGGAAGGACAGAATTAAGAGAACTCCAAGTGAGAAGTGGCCAGGACTCAGGGAAGACCTTGTCGAGGGCCAGAGGAGCAGCTCGCTTTTCTAAACACTTTTAAGGAAATCCCTCCTGCCTTAAAAGAGAGGAAAATAATATTGCACCACTCCTAAAGCTTCACCAGCTCCGCTGGACCTTTCCTAATCTGTTCCCACCCTTCTTAGGTGTGTTCTCTCCCAAGTCAGAGCACTGTCAGGTGAGACACAGAGGCACAGGTGTGACATGTGCTGCCTCAGAAAGGATGAGAGCCAAATTCCCTTAGTGCTCTTGGATGAACAGCCACAAGAAAAGAAATTAAAAGAAGTACTAAAACCCCTTCTGCCTTGAAGCACTCCCTCTGAACAAAAATAAGAGTGCTGAAGCAGCACTTTCCGTCCTTAAATCCCTGTGTGCTTTTCCAAAGGAAGGTCAATGCCACTGCCCCTGTTCGCAGGTGTGGGAAAGGAGCTGCTGCTTTTCATAAAGGTTTTTCCACCCCACAGCCCAGCCCTGTTTAATGAGCCGCTGGCCTTGCCTTTTTCCAGAGGTTGGATCCAGTCCTGAGGGTTTCTGTGAGGGCTTTTATGTCCCTTCTTGTCCTTCCTCCTTTCAAGAGTGCAGGGTTGTGTTCCCCCACTCTGGAGGCCAGACTGGCCTGACATTTGTGTTCCCATTCTTGATCCAGCCAGAGTCCCACAGCACTTTACTACAGTGAGGATGGAGCAAAGAGTGAATGAAGTGGAGGCTTCATGAAATTAGGATTTTGCTCTTCCTTGTGCACTTTTTGAGATGGCATCTAACCAGTACTGCTCAGTTCTTGCCTGGCAGCACCTGAGTCCGAATGAAAACCAGACAATGGGGCCAAAGCCACCATCTTCTCGCCTGTCCCATCCCTTCTGTACTCCTTGTTCCTTTTGGAAGTGCTTGTGTTCATCCTACAGATTACTTTAACCCCTCTATGCCTGGCTTTCTCTTCCTTTTCAAGTTCATGGACACCTTCCCCTACCCTAGGCTGCTCAGAGCCCCATCCAGCCTGACCTTGAACATTTCCAGGGATGTGGGATCCACAACTTCTCTGTGCAACCAGTTCCAGCCATGCAGTTACTGTTGGAGGTCTGATTAAAGTCATTCTAACTCATGAAGAAACAAATTCTACAAAGAGAGAATTTTTTTCCCCCCCAGATTTACATTAATATGAATAGAATCAGGACCACATGTGCCATTTTTAGAGCATTAAAACAAATCTTTTTTAGCAGTCTGCTAATGGCTATAGACTGTAATTCACACCCTGTCTGCTGAGTAATTTTGCATGGCATCAAAGATTTTTGCAGGCAGAAATATGGCCAAAATAACACTTCAGTGGATCAATACCACTGAAATACAAGGCTATCCAGTTGCTAAAGAGGTCTATTTAGTTTTTCTGTCGGCTGCTGGGTAGAATCAGTTGGTTTTCCTTACAAGCATTAATACATTTTGTGTGGAGGACTCCTACCCCAGGAGCTGGAGTGCTGTTGCTGATAGGGAAGTGGAAAAAGGGCTGTAAAATGCATGCAGAGCATTCAAGAACATTAAATCTGTAATAGTTAAATGTCTTAACTTCGTGGCACTGCTTCATTTCAGCAGTTGTTTAATTTATGGAATCATTAAGGATGGAAAAACTTCTGAGATCATCAAGTCCAACCCAGCACCACCCATCATATTCACCATTAAACAACATCCCCAAGTGCCACATCCACGGGTTTTTTGAACACTTCCAGGGGT
>VYZR01046385.1:83249-98894 GCA_013400675.1 Oxylabes madagascariensis
CAAAATGCGCTGTTTTTTTTTTTTTTTTTTTTTGCTTTTGCAGCAATAAATGAGCCTTCAAATGAAAACTGCAGCTGAAAGCAGAGGAGCTGCAGTTTGCAGCCCACTCTCTGTGCTTTCCAGCATTCCCTGGGCTTTGCAGTGAGTTTGCTTACACAGTGCTTTCCCTTGCCCTATTTAAGTGCCTCTGCAGTGTTCTCATGGTGAATTAGGTTACTCTGTAGAAAAGGATACTGCAAATCCCTTTCTCTGCTTCAGCTGCTCCCCTTTCCCTGCATGGCAAGCTGAGTGCTCTCTCTCTTTCTCCAGTTTTTGGAAAAATTCACCCGTGCTGTGGGGGCTTCTATACAGCAGAATCAGCTTCTCCCTTGGATTAGTTTCACTCCAGAAGCTGCTGGTTCTCCAGCTTCTCCACAGACTCCAAGCCTTCTCCACTTCCAGCTCTTAAACTTTTTTAATTCTTTTATCCATGTATCCTGTGCATGTGTCCATGTATCCAGGCTCCAGTTCTCAGCAGTGATTGCACTTAGTTTATGATCTCTGTTCTTCAAATGTCACATCTGGGCATCTTCAGGTGCACACATCTCACTCCTTAAAATATGCAGGTGTCTTATCCTGACCTTCATTAGTGCTGCGACAGAATCCGGCCACCCTGCTCGTTAGTGCATTATTTAGCTGCCTGTCAGCCACTCTCTGCAGCTCCCTGTTTCTTCTGATGCAGAGATGCAATAATTGGCTGCTTTGTTTTTCAGGCATCTTTAGCATTATTTGAACCTACTAAACTCAGCCAGGCTGAAAACCCAGCAGTTTCCAGGCTGTTCCATTATTTTTAGTGACACAGAACGGCTTGGGATGTGTGGAGGGGTGAAAGATCTGTGGCCCAGACCCTGCACTAAGGTGACTTCGCTTACTTTCCACAGTGTCTGCTGGTCTCCAGGAAACACACAGCAGTGCTGCAAAACTTCTCATGCAAGAGCGAGGTAGCTCCTGATTCCTTTTCCAGCATAAACCACAATGAGGCAGTTCTAAGTGGTCTCTTAAATAGAGACACACTCCCCAACCATTGTGGAAATGCTCCAAAAAAGACCTTTCTTCTAATTCTTCTGAGTGTACAAAAAAATAATCTGACTTTTTTCCTATTATTCAGTAGTTTTGGTGTTTACACAAACTGTTCTCTGATACAANTGTGGTGGAAGGGAGGCTCCAATACATCTCTCAGGGTTGGACAAGTGGGCTGAGCAAACCTGAGGTGCCAAAACTCAGTGGAGAAGATAGAGGGCAGGATTTTTCCTCCTGCCCCTTCTCCCTACTCCTTGAAGAAAGATGCTGGTTTTGTGAGAACACCCAAGGCAGTGCACAGCACTGATAAAGCCCCATTCCTTCAGCGTCTTCTCCCACTTTTTTCTGATCTCCCTCCCCCTGCCCACTGACCAGACACCATTCCTGACCTGTAGAGGACAGGGAGGTCACTGTGGTTCAGTCTGCCCCTGAGCATCAGCAAAACAGGAAGAGAAGACCTGCTGGAGACTGTGCTGTGTGAGGGCTTGTGTGTTTTAGATAGAGAGAACAAGCCTAATTTATTATGAAACAGAAGTTAGCTTTACATTTTCATAATTAGGGAGGATGCTAATGTTGCATGATTGGAAAATGTCACCCTGCACAACTAATTTGAGCCCTAATTGAAGTTCAGCATCATCTGCAGCTCCTCCGGCGATAACTTTTCCGCAAGGTGCTGCAGAAATGCAGAGAGAGTGGTTAGCAGGGAGTCATTTATCACCTTTCCCAGCAGATAGAGGGATCTGGGAGGAAATGACCAGAGAGAAGCAATCCTAAAGGCCTGAGCCTCGGGCTGGTGGAACAAAGCACTCCATATAAGCACAAATGACAGGGTTAATTATCCCAGGGCTGCTGCAGAGGACAATGCATTTCTTGGGCACTCTGTCCAGCAGCTGCTGAAGGAAGTTGGATTGGGTGTGTCACTATCACAACACGGTGACACCTAGGTATGGATGGGCCTGCCCTTATCTGAGGCTCACCGGGGATTGCTTTGTGTTTGGAATACAGAGGAGACAAGGGCCACAAAGAAGGCACAAAAAAAACCCCACTGCAAAGGTCACAGCTCCTCTTTGCCATCCAAAATCTGTGTTACCGTGGGGAAAAGCCAAGCCTTGCTCTGGTTTCAAGTGCTGTCACACCACTCACGCTTAGCTAGGCTTGATCTAAGGAAGAAAAACTGTGATTTTAACTCTTCTCAGACATCCAAGGTTTATCCTTTCAGTACTTAAAGGGGGCTTATCAAAAAGAGGGAGGGAGACTTTTTACATGAGCAGGTAGTGATAGGATAAAGGGGAATGGTTTTTAAATGAGAGGAGAGATTTAGATTTGGATATTAGGAAGAAATTCTTTATTGTGAGGGTGGGGAGGCCCTGGCACAGGTTGCCCAGAGAAGCTGTGGCTGCCCCTGGATGCCTGGAAGTGTCCAAGGCCAGGCTGGATGGAGCTTGGAGCATCCTAGGATAATGGAAGGTGTCCCTGCCCATGGCAGAGCAGCTCCACAGGTTGTTCCTCCCAACTGGCTCTCTCCAAAAGCAGCTACAGGCACATGAATAATGCAAAAGGACAAGGCGAGGGTTTGTGGAGTTTCCTCCCTGGTACTTTCCCTGCCTCCAGCCATTTGAGACTCAGGGACTTCCATATGTTCTCCCTGAATTTAATAACACTGTCTGGATTTTTCTTTGAACTTCTCTGCTCTTCCCTGAACTCTCGTTAACTTTGAGCACCAACTATATATCCGTGGCAAGAAACTCCACAGCTTGATTGCACTTTCTCTGGGACCCCCAAGTTCCTGCTCTGGAAAAGCCCATGAGCAACAATTATCCACTCATCCTTTCCTTGACACTCTTGATTTTAGGTGCTCCATCTCATGCCTTCCTTGTCATCTCTGCAGCATCCTAGATTAAACCCTTACTCCTTATGGAGGGCTCATTCCAGCTCTTTGAGCACCCCTGCATTTGTCTTTCCCTGAGTCCCGTGATTCCCTATCCTCTTTTCCTCTCTGATTAAAAGTTTTCCATTGACACCTGATGGTCTGGGAGCACTAAGGAGAGGGATCCTAGCAGGTCTCATGAAGATGAAAGCTTCTACATGTCCTCCTGTAACAAATAACCACTGGGAGAGCTCAGGTGTTTGCACTGATAATCTCAAATCAAGCTAATCCTGCTCGGGCAGGATTAACAGGCTGCAGCCACAAGAAAACAAACGAGAAGATTTGGCAGGAGGGGAGAGAGGGAAGGCTGCCTATTGAGCTGGACTTCATCCCACTGTCATCCTGATCTAAGATCCTAGAGAGCTGGAGAAACAACAGCAGAGAGGCTGGGCCCTGCTGGCTCTGACACTCATGAATATGGTTGCGGAAAAAATAAATTTGGCTCCCATCCAGGCTCGTCCTCCCCAACCAAATCTCCATGGAGGAGAGGATGCTGTTAGCTGGGTTGCCCAAAGCCCCCACAACATCTCCAACTCTGCTCAGTCCACTGAGGAGCACCAGAAGTGTGAGATTCCACACCCTCCTCCTGATCTCCAGCTGGCTCATCTCACCTGCTGGGGATGGGCCAGCGGCTTCTGGGGACCTTGGGACCCCCAGGTGCAGGTGGCTCCCTGTCAGCCCCATCCTGAGGAGACAGCCTGGGACCTTAGGGTGACTCTGGCTGACACAAACACACAGCTGTAGCCCTAATTTAAGCCTGAGATGTTTTGGTTTCTGGAAATTCTTTTCCCAGGCGATTTTCTGTAAACAAGAGAAATGTTTCTGTAACTGTACCTATGTTTATCCATTCTTTCTCACAGGAGAGGTTTCTTGACGAACATCTGTTTTAACCAATGTGATTGAAGAGGTTTGCCTTTGTTTCACCAATCAAATTAGTCTGTGTAAAAAAGTGTATAAGAGAGTCACATCTCAAAAATAAAGAGTCATTTTTATTTATAGCCTTCTGAAAGATCTCGGAGTCTGTGTCGTTGTTCGGTGCACAACAGCCATACACAGCGAAATTTAATGTCACACCCTCACACCAACACAGGGATCCATTTCCCTGCGTGGCCTCCTCCAAACCCCAAACACCTCTGACATCTCCCTCCCCACAGGAATACCCAGAGCATGCCTCGTGGTGCCCTCTGGGAGATTTAACATGGCCGGGGTTATGATGAGACACACACACATCTCAGTTTAACGTCCCAGTGCCTCCAAACAGGGGGATCTCCCCAGCTCTGCAAAGCCCCCTGCACTCCATTAGGGGAGAGTTAATTCACTGGAGGAAACTATAATCTGATTTCAGCCTTACAAGCCAACATTATTATTCTTTTCCTTTCTATTCTTTCATGCTTAAACTGATCCGCTGTCATCCTTTGTCTCTCTCCATCTCCTGCCTGTATCGCTTTCAGGGCAGCCTGTCTCCATTAGATTTTCCAGCTCCTAATATTCAATTTAATTTTAAAGCTTGTCCATGCTCCCTCCCTTTCCCCCTTCCCCTTCCCCTCCTGACCTGCAAATCCCCCACCCCTCCCCGATGACACAGCTTTCTTCCTGATTTCCTCCCTGTGATTTCTCCTCCCTTTCTTCATTATCAGCATGTCAGATTAGGATCTGACAAGAAAGTAGAATCGACTGTTCATCCAGGGCTTTACAGCATAAGCAGGATTAGTTACCCTGATCTAAAGGACATTTTCATTTTTCTGTAGCTGGAATACATCTAAAGAGTCCCATCATCCAACCAAAGATGTGGGCTTCTGGCCTTTTCCACTGGGAAATGGGCAGCTCATCAAAAATTGCTGCTCGGTGCTGTAGGGCTCTCAGGGACACGAAGGGGAGAGAGAGGAAATGTGGGAGATGAAATCCCAAGGCTTGATGGGTGCAGATACCTGGAGTGGGAGATGTTTGGACCAACAGCAGCCTCACCACGGATCTCTCTCATCCCAGGGGATATTTTGGTGCTCAAAATCACCTGAGGAACAGCAGCAAACCCCAGCCCATGAACATTCCTGCTCCCTCCTGCCGAGGAAGGGATGCCACAGACCAACCCACCTCAATCACAGGGTAAAATACCTGCTCCAGGTTTGAAGGAGTGAACTGATTAACACATTTTAATGATGAGGCTGATTTCCACACCACAGCACAGATTTTCATGATACTGGCCTCCAAATCCCTGGCCTGTAAAATCCCTGTGTTCAGTGCAAACTCTCTGTCTGATTTATCCACAGGGTTCACACCACTGATGCTCCATCTCCAGCCATAAACCCTTAAAACTGGAAAGGGAGCACAGGGGATGGCAATGCAGAAGCAGAAAAAAGGCAGAGAGGGTTGGTGTTTCCTCGTGGACTGAGGGAGTGAGGGCTCCTGGGTGTCCAGAGTGGGGGACACAACAGGATAACCAAGGTGAAATGATGTGTTCCTCATGGACTGAGGGCACAGAAACATCCCTACTCTTCTGGCCCACACAGAGAATTCAAAGTGAAGAATCCCAGGGTACAAAAGACATCAGTTGGGACCAGCAAGGTTTTGCCTTCCTGTGTAGAGTTTGCTTTCTGCTCTCACTTTGGCCTGTGAGCTAGATCACCAAATAGACAGAATTAGTGGATATCTTCTCTCCTGTCGCACAGGGGTTCTCTCAGCACCCAGGGACCTGGACTGTCAAAGCAGGACACTGCTCCTGGCTGAGGTCATTGGCAGAAGGTTCAAATAAAAGTTTTGGTACACGCCAAGACAAAGGGAAAATAATTTGTTCCCCCACAGCAAGATATGTTGCTGTTGAGCACCAAACAATGACACAGACTCTTGACTAGAAGGCTAGAAAACGTGAACCTTTATTTTTGAGATGTGATTTTCTTATATAGTATTTTACACAGACTAATTTGATTGGTGAAACAAAGGCAAACCTCTTCAATCACATTGGTTAAAACAGATGTTCATCAAGAAACCTCTCCTGTGAGAAAGAATGGATAAACATAGGTACAGTTACAAAAACATTTCTCTTGTTTACAGAAAGTTTCCTGGGAAAGGAATTTCCCAAAAACCAAACCATTAAACCAGGGTTACACAAAGTATCCTCCTAATAACTAAGAGATTAATTTAAAGTCTGAAGCATAGGATGTTAGATCCCTCCTGAGAGTTTTTTATTTTACATCGGCTGTTACAACTTCAGATGTTCAGGTTATCCTCATAAATGTCCGAGCCATCCTCGTGTCTGGCTGAGTTCCTGGCCTCATTGACATCTTATGGAAATGAGTCCCTCAGTCTAATTACACTTTGGAAGACAAGAGATTTCCTTTGCATTGAATATCTGTCTCATTCCTGTTGTCTGAGACAGAGAGAGCCATTCTCAGCCTACCTCCCTCATTTTACGTGCATCCTCTTGTCTCTGCCCTTTCCCTCCCTTTCCAATATACCAAAGTGTAATTTCATTGGCTTTATTTGCAGAAGACATTTC
Source organism: Oxylabes madagascariensis (assembly GCA_013400675.1). Lineage (NCBI taxonomy): Eukaryota > Metazoa > Chordata > Aves > Passeriformes > Timaliidae > Oxylabes > Oxylabes madagascariensis. The sequence continues at coordinate 89,729 of VYZR01046385.1, forward strand.
TCAGGAAGCTAATCCTTCTTATTTTTCCCCCAAACCTCCCCTGTGTCCGTCTACAGATGTGGTGACCTGCCAGGTAAATCATGGCTGCAGTGATTTATGTGATTGCAATGCCAGATGTTCTGTAACGTTCACCAATTCTTTCCATGTGCCATAAGGAAATGCCATAAGGATATGGTATAAGGAAAGTAAAAATATGGCATAAAATATGCAATGCAATATCTGGGTGATTTCTGGAATACAGCTGTCCATGGATCTGGGGCCTCTGCTGGGCTGACTGGGTCCCTTCTTAGTATAATACAGCCAAATGAGAGCTCAAAAAAGCCAGTGAAAAGCCTATTTTTATTTTTTTCCATGATGTTTTATTCTGGGAGAGTAGATTTTCCAGCTGCCTGAAGCAGCCCCTGGTGTTGCCAGAGTTACTGGGAGAATCTGATGGGTCAGGAACCCTGTAGAAGATGCTCTGAACTTCTTAGGGTAAGGGTAGGTGAATATGGGACGTGAATGGGTGTTGAATATGTACAGAAAAGGGATGTCTCCTTGACCCAGAAACTCTCCAACCAGCCCCTCAGAAATTTAGGGACAGGCTGTGACTGGCACTCCCACGTGCTCTGTGTTTCTTTCCTTCAAGCAAAATTTCTTTTAATGGAGCTGATTTGGCTTAAGCTGAAGACTGAGCCTAAACAGGCTACGAGACACTGCGGAGAGATCAAAGGGAGTTAAAAGTGAGTGAGAGAAGGGAAACGCAGGAGCAAGAGAGGAGAGCAGCATGAAAGGGGGGCTCAGGTGAGAGTCTAAACCACATTGTTCACATAAAAGGGAAGTCTGCAGAAACTCTGTTATTGTTCATGTGATTTTTCTCCCAATCAGAGCATAGAAGTGAGAAGCAGAGGAAAGTCTTCCCCACCTTACATTAAAATGCCTCTCATTTTCTGTCTGCAGCTACTAACTTCTGAGTCATTAGGGGAGCAACTGCCAAGACACCTTTGTCTGAAGTGCTTTTGTGAGACAAAATCTCCAAACCTGTGGGGTGAGGACGGTTCTGCCACCCTCTCTGGTGGCCCTGGGACACTGAGTGTCCACTCTGAGCCAGCAGATCTCACTCTGGAGGCCAACAAGAGACACCAGGTTTTAGTCCACAGCAGTTTGGAGTAACCAAGCAGGCAATTTCATGACTCCCAGCTGTGGCTGTTCCAGCCCTGGAAGTGTTCAAGGACCAGCTGGATGGGGCTTGGAGCAACCTGGGATAGTGGAAGCTTGCCCATGGCAGGGGGTTGGAATTAGATGACCTTTAGGATCCCTCATCATGGAAAAAATCCTTCCTTATCTCTATTCTGATACAACCTAGTCTAGAATCCTATAATTTACCTTAAAACCCCAAAGCAAACCCATCTACCACTTAGAAACAAACAAACAAATAAACAACCAAAAAACCCGACTCAACCCACAGCCCACAGGGGTGAGATCTGTAAGTTTTATCTCTCCATTTCCATACGAATCACTGACTTGGGCAGACCTGAAGAGCTGGGTGAATTTTGATTGACCTGACACCTGCACTTATGGATAAGAAGCTCCCAGAGCAGCTCAAGAAGAGATGAAACAGTGCCAGGCCTATTTAAAGCAGTGGTTTTAAATTTAATTTCCTAGCTGGGGGAGTTGGGGGAGGGATAGAAGGCAACAGCTGTCTCATTATACCACAGAGGGTTCCTTAAGTGAAAACTGAATAGATTAGTCATGGAGAAAATTAAGACAAGGTCTTTAAGCCATCAATATCTCCCAATTTGAGTGCAGGAGGGAAGGGAGTTGGTATTTTACTTCAATCTCCATGTCTGGGGGTTCAAAGTTTATTTTTAAATGTGTCTCAAAGCCAGATGTGAAATATTTTCTTTGCCCCCCTTTAGTTTAAAATTTTCCACGCCAGCAATGATGTTTTTCCATCAAGACCAATGTGTGGGATTGGAGAAGCTTGCAGAAGTCTGCATTGCATTTTCAGTCAATTATTTGAGTTTTCCTTCCAAGTAGAAAGTCAGGATCAGTTCTGCCCCCCACCATGTGATTATATCACGGCAAATGTCTGCAGATGCATCCCATCACTTCAACAGAAAGACCTGCAGGTGTCAGGAGAGACATGAGCATGGTTTGGGGGTATTTTTGATGTTTTGGAGACTCCCCTGAGCATTTGCATCTCACCACCAGCACTCTGGGGAAATGATCATTGAATGCTCAATGCTTCTGACCACTGGTTTGAGGTGGTGGCTCTCATGTCCTCCAGGGAACCACAGGGTGGTTAAGATTGGAAAGGAGCAGTGGGGTCATCAGCTCCAACCACCTTTCCTCATGCTGGCTGCGCTCCAGACTCCAGCCAGGTCTCCAACTCTTTCTCTCTTTCTCTCTTTCTCTCTTTCTCTCTTTCTCTCTTTCTCTCTTTCTCTCTTTCTCTCTTTCTCTCTTTCTCATCCTCTTCCTGCTCCCCCTTGGCAGCTCCCCAAAGGATTTGACACAGCAAGATGAAATGTGGTGGAGAGGGAGGCCCGAAAGGACCTTTGCCAACTGCCCCAAATAGTTTGGCTGATTTTAGATCACACCAAACTTTGCCAGTTTGGGGCGACCAAGCAGCCGAGGCGTTCATTGATGGAGAGGATGTTGCGTGAGCACGTCAAGAGCTTTGCTGAGGTTAAGCTGTCTTACATCTGCTGCTGCTCCCCTGACCCACGGGGGTCATTACGCTGTCATAGGAGGAAATTAGGTTGGTTGGACGTGATTTGTTCCTTGGAAATTGAGGCCGGATGCTACTTATCCCCTTGCCATTTTCTAGGTGCTAAGAGACAGATTGCTTGACTCTTCACTCCCAAGATTTTTCTGAGCGCTGAAGCCGGGCTGATTTTTCCCTAATTCCCCAGACTCTCCTTTCCTTTTACTCTCTTTCAGGAGGATGATGTATTTGTTAGGTGATAATAGCTTTACATTTCTGCCAGACCTTCAGGTTCAAATTGACAGAGGGCTGTTCTGCAGAGCTGAAGGTCCTTCCCCTGAGATGTGGGCAGACCATCATATGAAGATTCAGTGATTTTAGTTGTCCCATCCTAGAGCTAAGTGGGGCAGCTCTTCCCCAAGCTGAGGGGCTCTGCCTGCTGCAGTTTCTCAGGAGAAGCTCTGGGAAACTCACTTCTTGTTTGTGTTTAAATCAAAGCAACCTGTTATTAGGCAAAGCTGTTACAAAAGACAGGCAGGGAAATAAAAACGTGCTCAAACTCCCTTTTTTTTTTTTTTTTTTTTTTTTTTTTTTTTTTTTTTTTTTTATGTTGTCCAACCCAAGTATCATCTCTGTTGAGATTTTAATTTTTTTTTCCTTTAATAACGAGCTGCTGCATTGTTCTCTCCCCGCGCCCGCGTTGTAGTGCCGCTGAAAACACAATTAGAGTATATAGAGTATTGCTAATTTACTTTTCAAGGGTGTATTGCGGGGAATTAAAAAAAAATAAAGGCGAGGGGGGGACCTTGCGCTCGCCGCTGTTGCTGTGAACAAAAGCAAGCAGGGTTCAGACAATTGTCTGCCTGGGATGGCTCTTGTTCCCTGCCTGAAGAGAATGAACAGGACACAGAACAAAGCCCGGGCTCAACCTCTCGTGGAGCACGCTCCGATGGCCAAAATGTAAGGGTTGCTGTGTGTGAATAGCGCGAAACAAAGGAGATTTTAATTGCAAACATTGATCATCCCCTTTGGTCTCTGGCGCGGGTTGCTATGGCTTCGTCACTCTGGAAGCTTCGCTCGCTGCAACTTTGCAAATGTTTTTTAGGGGGCCTCTGTCATGTGACCTTGTCAAAATGACAGAAAGTTGCCTTTTTTCCCCTCCAAATAATAAAATACAGTTGTTATTTTTTTTTTTCTTTTTTTTCTTTTCCTTTTTTTTTTCCTCTCTCTCCTTCTTTTTCTATTTTAAGGTTGCGGCAAAACCCGTTAGCTCGTGAGGCTGCCACATTTTCACTCTCGTCTGACCAAGCTGCAAGAAACCTGGACTCCCGTGACCCCAGGCTAAAGAATAAGGTGGTCCCTGACTTCTTCCCTGCTCATAAATTCTGTTTGGGTAGATAAAGGTAGCAAAAGGTCTGTGTTGTGGCCTCGCCAGAGATCTGCTAGCTGGGAGCTCTCCTGGGAGGCCAGCGGAGAGATTAGATCTGCCTCCTGGAAAACCTCTGCAAATGCCAGGCTGCAGAGCAAACGCAGCAGCCACAGCCTCCTGTGAGCGCTTGGCCAAGGAGGGGGACGTGGAGCAGGGAGTGAAGGTGGGTTATGAGTAGCTCTGGGTCTGCCAGGCACACAGAGGCAGGAACCAAACAATTCAGGGTTCCTCTGATCCTTCATGCCTTGCATCCACGCTGCTGAGCTCCCCTTGTCCCCACATCACGGTGTTTTCCTTTGGGAATGGCCCTGGTGTGGGATAATGTTGTTGTTGAGCATCAAACAACAGCACAGACTCTCGATCAGAAGGTTAGAAAAGTTGAACTTTTACTTTTGAGATGTGACTCCCTTATATAGTATTTTACACAGACCAATTTGATTGGTGAAACAAACCTCTTCAATCACATTGGTTAAAACAGATGTTCGTCAAGAAACCTCTCCCGTGAGAAAGAATGGATAAACATAGGTACAGTTACAAAAACATTTCTGTTGTTTACAGAAAGTTTGCTGGGAAAGAAATTTCCCAAAAATGAAAACATTAAATCAGGGCTACAGGCCTGGAACTACACTGCAGGCTTTGCTAATGTCAAAGTATGTCTGGGCTCAGCCACAAACGTAGCTCTGGTTCCTGTCAAAACCCCTGTGTGCCCCATCTTCCCATCCAGCAAGAGCTTTCCATCAGCTTCTTCCAGAGCCACAGGGGAGTCTCTGCCAGGGCCATTGGTGGTGGAGGCTGAGGACATGCTCTGTGCAATGGTGCAGAGGAGGAAAGCAGTGTCAGGAATTACACATTTAGAGTTGTGGCACTGGGGGAAGGAGAACGCAGGGTGAGTAATTCCAGGCCAGAGTTTGTTATGTAAACCTTACCAGAACCTTGGTTCCATTTAGAAATCGCTTGTAGGGTGAAAGGAGCAGCAGAAATCTGACTGTTGATGCTCCAAGGGCTGGAGCAGCTCTGCTCTGGAGCCAGGCTGGGAGTGCTGGGAATGTTCACCTGGAGAAAACTCCAGGGAGATCTTAGAGCCCATTCCAGTGCCTAAAGGGGCTCCAGGAGAGCTGGAGAGGGACTGGGGACAAGGGATGGAGGGACGGGACATGGGGAATGGCTTCCCACTGCTGAAAGGCAGGTTTAGATTAGATATTAGGAAGAAATTCATTACCATGAGGGTGGGGAGGGCCTGGCACAGGGTGCTCAGAGAAGCTGTGGCTGCCCCTGGATCCCTGGAAGTGTCCAAGGCCAGGTTGGACGGGGCTTGGAACACCCTGGGATAGTGGAAAGTGTCCCTACCCATGGCAGGGGGGTGGCACTGGATGATCTTTGAGGTCCCTCCCAGCCCAATTCCTGTGATTTTCTGATTCTGTTTGGCACTCTGGCCATGCAGGGCTGTCAGACTGGGACATGGACACTCCCAGTATTCCCCCTCCTTCGCCAAGTCTCTCCATGCACAAGGTCATGGGGATATCAACACCGATAAAGATCCAGGCTCTGACAAAGCAAAGGCCTCTTTGCTGATGTGCAGCAGACACAGGGCAGAGTGCCTGCTCCTGTTAACCCCTGACACCTGTTTTTTGAGTGGTCCTGGAGGTTTAGGTATGGAAAACAGACCTGATTTGTCCTGGGATCCCCTGGGGTCTTCAGTGCTGTGCTGGGGCTGTGTGTGGCCCTGGCTGTAATGCAGCGTGGGAAAGTACAAATGCTACTGCAGGGAGATCATTTATAATAAAATTTAGAATATTTTTCAGTCATTTACGCAGAGATCTGCCAAATATCTGGAGTTTGTCTCTGATTTTATTTGGAATTTCTCTGCGTGTGTGTGTGCAGGCACAAGTTCTGGCTGGGAGATGCTGTTGCTTTAAATTCCTACCAGCATTTGCAAGTTTCCAGCCCTTCAGGGACAATTTCACAGAATAACTCCAGTTCTCTGTAAACATTTGAAGCCTTTATTCAGCCCAACTCAATTCCCAACAAGTCCTTCTGCCCAATATTCCTTATGGACTGGCTCTGCATAGCTCCCTCTGTAGCACTTTGCTTAAGCTGAGTGGCTGAGTCTCAAACAAACAGGGAATTCAGGAAGGAAGTTTAAGCTTCCTGCATCTGGGCTTTCTTTCCCAAAGAGCCACGAGCACAGCAAAATGCTCTTCACTTTCCCCAACCACCTCCAGCTTTGTGCAGAGGCTTTGAATTCCTTGGATGCTTGAAGAAATCACCTCACTCAACCATTCCTGTCCCAACAGAACACTAAATGGATTTACTTTGTTGCAAAAACAAACAAACAAACAAACAAACACAACAACAACAAAAACCCAGCCAACTCTGCGAATGGCTTTTTATTATGTTTGACTTAATGCTGGCATAAATTCTCCCAAATTTATTTCAAGTTTGCTTGAAAACCTCATTTGCCTAATTGTAATAATAAAACATCATATGCAGATGTCTCCTGTCTTTTTAAAACTCAATTTATTTTCAATTAGCAGTGATTCAGTGCTTGTTTTCTGGGGGGAGGCACATGGATGGCTGTTGGGGGAAAGGTGTGTGCATCAGGTGGCATCACAGAGTTGTTAGAAAAACAGCAAAATTTGATCACAAGGGATGCACAGAACCCATTGCCCTGGTCTGGCTGTGTAAATCTGCAGGAGAGCAAATCCAAAGCATGAAAAAAAGATGATCTGGGAGGCTGGGAAGTGGAAGGAGATTCCTCAGGAGAGGAATGTACTGCCCAAAGGGCTGTGCCATGGGCAGGTGCTGCCGACCAGTCTTGGGGAGGTCTGGACCACATTGTGAGTCATTTGGGAGATGCAGCCACGCAAATTAGGGAAAATCCAGAGAATATGATGAGATTATGAGAGGAAATGAGTCCGCTTTACCCTGCTTCAGACAGCACTGAGAGTCCTGCTCTGCTCTTTACTGCACAGCTGGCGGAGGGCTGAGCACCTCAGAGCACACTTAAACCCTGCAGGCACTGGTTTGGGGAAAATAAATGGCATTGTTATGAACGAGTCAGGGACTTTTCAGAATAAAGGCCAACTCGTTTATTTAACCACTGAAGGCAGGAGCCCAGGATAAGCCCAGGCTCCCTGCGACAAGCCAGAGAAAACAAAAACATTAACAGTGTGACACACCGGGTGCTCCCTTGGACACCAAGTTCCGCAGGAGGACCTGGGGCAGAGCCCCAGGGCAGCCTATATACCCTCTTTCAGTCCATCATTGCTCCATTTTGGATCCCTCGTCTGCTTGGTCGGTTTCCAGAGCTCCCATCGGTCTTTAACCAGAGGCATTCTGGTCCAGTCGTTCCCTCAGGGCCCGAGTGATCGGCCAACTCTCCTCACCAATCGCAGTCCGAGACGCCAAAGTCACCCTCACAACGTCACCTTCTAGAATGTTCTCTCTTTTTCTCCAAGCTCACCACATTCATTCTTATCCCAACCCAGTGTCTACACTGCAACATTTACAACAGAGTCACAACTCTCAACTCCCCTTACACAAACAATCATCCCCCCCAAAAACATCAATTCATTTATAACAAACTCTTTAAGAATCAACCCCCCCAGAAACGTCAATTTATTCATAACAGCATCAGCTTCATTTAAGAGAAACGGAGACAGAGCAACTCTGCCCATGGCAGGGGCCAGGAGAGGTTGGAACTGGATGATTTCTAAGGTCTCTTTCAACCCAAACCATTCTGTGACTCTGTGGCTGTATGAGCTCACTGACTGATGTGGCTGCTCAGGTATAACGGGATTATACAGAGTTATGAGACAAACCCTTTCTCTCCATGTTGTGGTTGTTAACAGGCTCCAACTAAGGCTCAAGCCTGAGCTGATGGGGAGCTGAGCTGCCTTCACCTGCTGCAGGATCTGAAGTGACTTGAACCAGGTTAAAACCCACTGCAGATCTGTGGCTGCAACAGATCTGGAATAAAATCCTCCACCTCCCCGACATGATGCCTTGGGAAGGCTGANTTCCTCTGATCCTTCATGCCTTGCATCCACGCTGCTGAGCTCCCCTTGTCCCCACATCACGGTGTTTTCCTTTGGGAATGGCCCTGGTGTGGGATAATGTTGTTGTTGAGCATCAAACAACAGCACAGACTCTCGATCAGAAGGTTAGAAAAGTTGAACTTTTACTTTTGAGATGTGACTCCCTTATATAGTATTTTACACAGACCAATTTGATTGGTGAAACAAACCTCTTCAATCACATTGGTTAAAACAGATGTTCGTCAAGAAACCTCTCCCGTGAGAAAGAATGGATAAACATAGGTACAGTTACAAAAACATTTCTGTTGTTTACAGAAAGTTTGCTGGGAAAGAAATTTCCCAAAAATGAAAACATTAAATCAGGGCTACAGGCCTGGAACTACACTGCAGGCTTTGCTAATGTCAAAGTATGTCTGGGCTCAGCCACAAACGTAGCTCTGGTTCCTGTCAAAACCCCTGTGTGCCCCATCTTCCCATCCAGCAAGAGCTTTCCATCAGCTTCTTCCAGAGCCACAGGGGAGTCTCTGCCAGGGCCATTGGTGGTGGAGGCTGAGGACATGCTCTGTGCAATGGTGCAGAGGAGGAAAGCAGTGTCAGGAATTACACATTTAGAGTTGTGGCACTGGGGGAAGGAGAACGCAGGGTGAGTAATTCCAGGCCAGAGTTTGTTATGTAAACCTTACCAGAACCTTGGTTCCATTTAGAAATCGCTTGTAGGGTGAAAGGAGCAGCAGAAATCTGACTGTTGATGCTCCAAGGGCTGGAGCAGCTCTGCTCTGGAGCCAGGCTGGGAGTGCTGGGAATGTTCACCTGGAGAAAACTCCAGGGAGATCTTAGAGCCCATTCCAGTGCCTAAAGGGGCTCCAGGAGAGCTGGAGAGGGACTGGGGACAAGGGATGGAGGGACGGGACATGGGGAATGGCTTCCCACTGCTGAAAGGCAGGTTTAGATTAGATATTAGGAAGAAATTCATTACCATGAGGGTGGTGAGGGCCTGGCACAGGGTGCTCA
>VYZR01046386.1:0-12353 GCA_013400675.1 Oxylabes madagascariensis
TGGATTTGTATGCGTGGAAGGCATTGTTGCAGCCGTGCTTCTCACGGGATTCAAGTCCTCAAGTCCTCCAGGCAAGGCTATTCATTACTGCCGAGAGATATCTGCAGGAGTTTCTGCATCATGTTTGGGTTTTAAAGCAATTTGATTTTCATAAAAATTATTTCATTATATCTCCTAACTTGTTCCTCTTGCAGTCATCTGTGAATCTGCAGGTTTAGCAGCAAAGGAGGTGTTCATGTACTTTCTTATATTTTTCTGTGTTTTCTGGGCTAGCCAGGGTACATGCTAGGAAATGCTAGCAGCTGCCTTCTTTTTGCCTTCCTGTAATATTCTTGCCATTACTATCACTGCAACAGCAGGAACAGTTCCATTAGGATCATTCTCGATGAAAAGCCCAGGTCTGACAAAAGTTCAGAACACAGGTTTCTCAAAACCCACTTTTGAGTGACCTTACTGTGGCCTTCAGTACGTAAAGGGGGGCTACAGGAAGCTGTAGAGGGACATTTCACAAGGGCATGTAGTGACTGGACAAGGGGGAATGGCTTTTAACTGAACAAGGGCAGGTTTGCATTAGTTTACTGTGACCCTGGTGAGGCACTGAAATGGCTTCTGCAAGGAAGCTGTGGGTTTCTTATTCCTGGGAGCTTTAAAGGTTGGGTTGGATTGGGCTTTAAGCAACCTGTGGAAGGTATCCCTATTAATGGCAGGGGAATTGGAACTAGATGGTCTTTAAGGTCCCTTCCAACAAAACCATTTTGATTCTATTAACTTAATCGTTACTGAGCTTGCAAAGGGAAAAAAAAAACAAATCTGACTGTGCTCAGCAGAACAAAGTAACAAAATCACAAAATCAGTAAATCAGTGTAGCTTTGTAGATATGTGTCCTACATAATTTTAGCCAAAGCATACAGAATGAAAAAAAGACAAATTAAGGCACAGCTATACCTGTTTCTAACGTACTTACTGGAACAGGCACCACAACAGCAGGGTTTGATTGAAGTGCTGCAAACATAATATTCCTGAGGAGGGTGATGAAGCAATGTAGACAGTTCAACACAATCTTTTTGGCTGCTCTGTTGAATACCTGAAGTTCTTCCACTAGCTGTGCATTTAGAGCCTCATAGTCTTTCTTTGCCAGGTCCAGCTCTTCTCCAGCTGACCTCTGAAGGCAGCTGTTGTAGTCCAACAACTTGTCATAGCGCTTCTGGATGAGCTTCTGAGGGCCTGCAAACAGGGCTTGCAGTGCTGAGAGAGGAGTCAAGACAAGCTTGTCCAGCTGAGCCATCTGGAAAGCATAAACCAGACCTACTCATTACCTTATTCATACAGTCCCTCAGATGCCATAAGGGGTTGAACCTGATGGCAGCCCGTCAATCAACCACTCTTCACAAAGCATTGCTGCCAGAGGCAGTTTCAAGCAGGGTCCAGCACAACTTAGAATCTCCTTCATAACGGGAGAGGCATCAGATTTTCAGCTTACAGTGTCTGCTAATGGCAGTGGTCCCTTGGAGCATGCAGCCTCTGCCCCTAGGCAGCTGCCACTGGAGGAAAACAGCAAGGACTGGTCAAGTGGTCAAATAAAACTGGGATTTCCTTAGCTGGAAGGCCCACAACAATATACAGTCTAAAGCCAATGAGGTCCTATTAAGTGGCACTCTTGAATTCTCTCAAAGCTGCCTTTTTTTTTTCCCCTCTCCTGGAAACAGCTGTAACTCAATTCCTGTTTAAGCAAACACAAACAATCACTTGATTTGATTAAATTAGGTTATGCTTGTTGGTTTTATATCTAGTAATCAACAAAATTAGACACCTGGTAAAAAAACAGTCTTCCTCAGACTTTTCCATTAGTCCCTAATTGTCTCAAGGGATTAATATTGCATGAAATAAAATTTATTTTTCTAAGTCATTTGTTCAAATACAGCACAGGCTTGTAGAGAGTGAAATTCATCATCATATTAAAGCTCTTGGACATTCTGTGTGAATTAAGTTGTTGGGTTGGATGTGAGAATAAAAAAGCAGCTGCCTCTGCATTCTCGAAAACATACCAGAGTTGAGGAGAGATCCATTTTAGCCTGAGTTGCTCTCCAAGGCCGAGATGATGTACACTGGCTAAATTGCTCCTATTTTATTTCCACCTGAAAAACTGGGCTGTGTTTAGTGAACCGATTTTTGATGCACTAAGAAAACAATTCTTCCAAACTGCTGGACTTGATTTCTAAAAAAGAGGCTACTGGGAATTTCTGCGCTGAAAATTTTCCAAAAAATCTAATGAGAAAGGAAGGTATACATTACTGACAAATGCACAAAGGAAAAAAACCTCAAACTATTAACCTGAGCCCGCTGCTGAGATTTTCCTTGACAATAACCTTTCAGGAAAACATGTGAGGAGCACTATGGGCTGTTCAGTGAGAACATCTATTCATGTGCAATGTCAAGCCAAGGGTGTTTTAAAAAACCTGTATGCATAGGATAGGGAATCCTTGTAATCTTGTACATCCAAGTCACAGAAATAAACAGATATTAAGTAAAAATTAGCAATTGTTAATAAAAATGTCCACAGTTAAATAAAATTAAGTTATTGGTTGGTTGTTTTTAATTACATAGACCTTCAAAGTAGCTAGGCCATTATAATAGCTGTTAAAATTTTTTTTCTAGAAAGTTTTCTGTTTCATCTATTGTGGAATTCTACTTTTCTTCTATGTTTCTGAATATGGGGCAGCTTCCATATTGGACACATTCACCACTGCAGTGATAGAGAGGTGTTATTTTGCACTTTATGCAATCATTCATTGTAAAGACATTGAAAATATATTAAGATTAATTTTTGAGATACTTTTCACATGTGGGAATTTCAAAGGCAAGGAAATATATCACCTTACTTGCCTGTCATTATCCTGGAGGTTGTAGTCTGTAAAAGAGCCTTCTGTTTCTTGGCAGACTCTGCTTTCAGTGTTTTGGAAAGGACTGAATGGCTATATTTGAGTCAGCACTAAACTAGGAAAGTGTAACAAAACCTCCACCTCTGAATTTTTCCAGCTTGAGCAGCTGTTTGAAGAAGCAGCCTGTCCCATTTTGAAGAGACATTTAAGTGCCTTATTAGAGCCAGGCATTAGAGTTCATTTTAATTCTGAAAGCAGAAGACTAGTTGAAAAACTATTACTATTTTTTAGATTGCTTTATTAATTACTGTGGGCTATATTTGGATTTTCATGATTTCACTACATGAAGGATTTGACAGCCCTATGTTAATATCTGGACTTGATGATCCGAGAAGCCTTTTTCCAGTTAATAAACCTGAGATTTTTACAGACCTGTGATTCTAGGAGCTAACAGTACATAAGCATAATATCAATCACAAAAGTCACTCAAACTGCAAGTGCTGCTAACAAAAGTAGAAAGGCAACAATCTGCTGCTCTTTTCTGAAGTTCAGGTGAAACAAATACAGGATTGTTCAGGTGATACAAATTTAACACAAAGATTTTAGTACAAACCCAGGAATTTAGCTGGACAAGTTTTCTTCAGTTCTTCTAAGGAAAACACAATGCATTTATATTGTATTTTATCTTAGTTCCTACAGAAATTCAAACAAAACCCCCACTTATCTTTCTCAAGAGATTCCTAAGCTGTTTTTATTTTCTCTTTTCTGTCCTAGTCTTCCTCAGACATACAGATAGCTGTGTAACACTGGATATTGCATTCACTTACAAAGTCTTCACACAGATTTGCAGTGTTGGTCCGTTCTTCTGAAGTGTCATTGAATTCGTCATCTTTATCTTGCAGGATTTCCTGAAGCCCAATTATATTCTGGGCAGCCAGATGTAAAGAATCCTAAATGAAAAGATGGTAGGAAGATGAAACTATTACAATCTGTTTTAATATGCTGCATTCAGTCATGCAGCTACTGCAATAACACTGATGGAATCAGAAATGTTTTCTGTCTCTGACACCTGTGCAGCTGCTGTGCAGTTTCCAGTCATTGTGAGGTTGTTTACCGTGATAATATTTTCCTGTGCTTTGTCTATTTTCAATGTAAACTACTTAAGAATCAAGTTGCTAATGTTCAGCTGAAAGAACGATGCCCTAAACTAATGAATATCCCACAGGAAGTCAGCTACTCCTCAGCAAGAAGACAGCTTACCATACACCCTCGGAAGTCTCTTTTGGGGGACTAAATAGGACTACAGTGGTGTATTTCAGTTACTCAGAATTTAAATCTTAATGAAGTGTGGATCCATTTGGATAAGGAGCTGTCAGCACCATTCCAGGCAACAGCCCTCGTTGGCTGAGCTCCCTGGCCTTTCCCTGTTCGCACAACCAAACAAGGTGCGTTTGTGATAAGCCCTGGCCAGCTGGTTACTGATCTTGCCCATCTCTTCTCAAACAACGTCCTTGCCTGGTTAGGGCACACTTACACTTTTCCAGGCCTCATGCCATCTACAAAGGTGGCAAGTAGTCCATGGGAGGGGCAGGTTGATAAATCACAAGCCAACCTTCATCTCTGGAGAGGAGGAACGAAGCAAAAACATTCCAGAGATCTCGAGCACTCTGTACATTTAATGATAGCCCTCAACACAACCTAAACATGGGAAAAGGGAAGGAGTCCTTCCATCCAGAATATATATTTTAGGACATTTTAATTCATGTGGCTGCAGCTCAGTTCTTCAATCTTTAATGAGAAGCAGTTGGTCCTCCACTGCAGCAGATGGCGGTGACAGCTTCACACAGAGATTGAAAGTCCTGACTGTGCCACCAGACAGCATCACCTTCTCAGCACCTGTGGGTCTCCACAGAACTTGCTTCAGTCAGGGGAAAAATGCAAAAGTGTGGGCTTCAAATCTTCTTTGCCATGGGCTCAGTAATGCAGTGGCTGCACAGCTTATTTATTTAATATTCTGATGTAAACAACACTGCTTATAAATAATTTGGTGTTGCCCAACCAGTGGCAGAAATGCGTGTCACACAGGGTTTGTGACCGCAGATTGCAGAGAGGTACCTGTACCCACCTGGAGATGTTGCGAACAAAGCGCAATGTTCTTCACACACAATTTCACAGTCTTCTCTAGGCTTTGAAACAACTTTTCTTCCTTATTAAATGTTCGATCTTTCACCTAAAATAGACATTCGCACTGTCATTTTGGCAGCCCAAAAGAGCCTGGCTAATGAAAGAAACATCCAGAGCGCTGCTAGAAAAAATCCCTGAACTCCTCCCTTTGAAAACAGATCAACCCCTAATTCTCCCAAGCTGCGGCTGCAATTCAAGAAAAGCCAAAACCACTGGGCAACGCGGCAGAGAATTTAATTTTTAATCCTTGTGGAAGCGGGGAGCTGCTTTACAACAAGCCCGCCGGCGCCTGCCGGCGAAGCGCTTCCCTTCCCTGCGCGTGAGGGCAGGTGGGCGGGGAGGGCGGGATAATCCGGAGCCATGGCCGCGCCCGCGGGGGCCGGGCCGCTCTCCCGCAGGCCGGCTCTAGATGGAGCTGTTACCCCAGAGCCGTGCCCGCCTTCCCGCTGGAAACGCCGGCAGCCGGGAATGGCCTCGGGAAACTTCTTTGTGCCGGCTGGGAACACCCTGAGAACGCGGTAGTTTCTGCCCGTCTTTTCCTGCAGGGGCTTCGGAAATCTCGAGTCACGTCTTAGTGGTTTTGCCGTGAGGGTCTCAGCGTGTTTCAAGACGTGAGTTGGGAACTTTCTCAGTCTAATTAAGCAGGAGAGATGGCTGAATCTCTAACAGATGCATTCTGATACTAAAATGATCCTCAAATGTTTTAAACTTAATTAGAAACAAACTCCAAAAAACATAAACCAGAAGTTTCTAAAGGAAAAAAAAAATAAAAAAAGAAAAATCACATATCCTCTTAACCAAATTTAATTCCCGTTATCTCTGATTTTATAGCCTTGCTGGTATCTGTCTGAATACAAAAATTTCCACTGTATAAATAAATTAACAGAAAAAAAAATGTGGGTGGTTTGGATCAGAGAAAGAGGGGAAACACTGATAAAACAAACCAGGAAAAAATGGCATGTATCTTGTAAAGCCACATCTAGAAAGGCAAGTGACTTTGTATAATCAGCCATCTCATGCAGTGAAGTGCATTGGATATCACTTTCAAGGTAATTTTTAATTCATTTTCTTTGAGATTTCGATTTAGGCTTTCCTGAAAATGTTTATCCTGCTAGGTTTTGAATTACAACTTTGAAATTACGAAGGAGCATTTTACTTTTGGCGGACCAACACCCATCAGACTCATCAGAGTTCTTTGTCTCTGTAGTTTTGATGGTTCCAGGTCTTTGCACATGGAGAGGCAAACCCTGTGGCCTTTCCTAACTAGAGGTATTGCTCATCTTACTTGGTGGATTCCAAACCTTAATGCTACGACATGAGCAAGATGGACTGAACGCGTTCTCAGCCCTGACAATAATTATTGCCAGGGTATCTGCAAAATGCTGACCTCAGGCTGAGGTTCACAAAAACCACTGCTCACTTCCTCTCTGCTGAAGACCAGAAGTTTGAGAAACTCTTGAGTAAAAAAGGAAACAGTGCAGAACACATTACATTATTTTCTGTTTCAATCACAAAGATCTTTCCTGTCTTCTGTGACAGTCAGAAAATGACGTTATAAATTAAGCAGGAAACAAAGCAGCACCACAAACTCAATTTCCAACACGTTTTGAAAAACACCCCATGCAAAAGCAGAACTGAAGCTGTCAATGCAAATCTGCAGTTGGATGAGTAAGTACCTGAGGTTCTCCCCTAGTAAGTATTTTCAGATGGCTGGTGACCCTCTTGGATTTCTTGCTAATGGAGTGAATATTCAATCGGGAAAACTTTTCTTTAAGGGTTTCATCATCATCATTCTTCCTATACTTCAGCACTGCAGACAGGAGAATTTCATTACATCAATAGTCTGTATTCACAGGACTTTTCACAGAGACAGGCACACAAATATGAAACCATTTGAGAGTAGACACTTCGATGTCATTTGCTGTAATCTTGTGTGAAAATGCTCAAGAGGATGGAAACCCCATTATCAACACCAACCTTGGGAAGAGAGAAGTTTGGGCTTCAACTTCGCAAATCTAAAAAAAATATTGCTACTATGGCATCTTAATTATTACCAGTGTTTGCAACTGCATTACAGACACTATACCATGAATTCTTTCCCTGTTTTCATAGTGGAGTTACCAGTCAGGTAAGATAGTTGGCTGAGGACAGGGGACATTAAGGCATTGTTACCCTCCTGAAACTCAATGTGTTATGCAACTTGGGTAGCACCAGCCAGAACTGATGTAGTGAAATATCTGGAGCTGAAACATGTCTTGTAATGGCCAGCCCAAACCTACAAAGAAAGAATTTATTGTGTTTTTTTCTTACCTAAATCTTTCCTCCTTTTAAGTTCATTGATGTTCACATTAATGTTTTTCATAGCAAGAAGGGCATCTTGTAGTGCCTCATGGTCAGGGTGGGAAGCAGGAGTTGAGTTCAAGAGCTCATGGAGTAACAAGGGATATTTCATCAGCCGTTGCACTGGTTTGATCAACAGGGATCCCAGGTCGATTAGATTTGGCTTTCCTCTGTAATTTACACCGAAATAATTGTCACAAAATTAGAAATTCCTTGAATTGCAATTACCACTCGGGTCAAAAAATGAGATACATCTGTGAGGGAACCAGGGGTGTTGTAAACGAAACCCTCCTGTCACCCCCTCAATGAAAAATACACCCCAGGTCTCTAAATTTTCTGTTTTCGGAACTTTGCGTAGACATTAGCTCTGAAACTGTCCCACTCAGTTTAAAGGTGCATGTGGTATATTACTCACACATCACAACACCCAGGAAGGGAGAAGTAGGTGGAAGAACAAATAACAGGAAGTTTGAGAAATGCATGTGAGCAGGGCTGTTACATCCTGCTCTGGGCCCTCAGGCTTAAAATTGCAACATCTCCATGCTGTGAGTAATTGGATGCCTGTTCACAGTGCATCCCTTCTCACAACATGCTTGACTTGGCACAGTGACCCTTAAGCTTTACTGCCTTTCACCTGTGGTTTTTCTCTGCTGGCTGCCAGTCAGTTACTTCTAATGATGCCTCAGCTTCCAAAAGGTACCAGATCTGGCCTGGGGAAATGTTGAGCACACAGGATATTCACACAGGCTTGATCCAACCTGCTGGAAGACTCCTTTACATAAAGGCAAAGCAGGCAACTGGCCAGGGTGGCAGAAGGATGAGAGTAGGACAGTCTCAGCTTCCAGTACGGGCACAGGGATGCTCTGTGGCTCTAGGCTCAATCCCCACTGGCTGGGCAGGGGCAGCAGAGCAGCATCCCCAGACATTCAAGTGGCTCAGGCCATGAAGGCCCTCCTGAGTCTTGGGCCCCAGCTGAACTCAGCTCCAGCCCTTCTCCAGACAAAAGCCTTTGCTTACACTCTCCAGGCTGCAATGGAAGGGGCTGTGCAGTTTGTGGGCTGTAACAACAGCCTCGAAGGAAACAGGGAAGGACTGAACCACATGTGCCTTCATTACCTTCCATGTGGCTGGTAGAAACAGGGGGTCTCCCCTCAAAGGGTAACACCCTGTGGCCAAGACCAGGCCCAGCCACTGCTGAGGTTCCAGCAGCAGGACAGACATGTCCACGGCCTCCCCTCATGACAGCACACTCCTCAGCAAACCAGGCACAGCTCCAGCACCAGCTACGTGGCACCTCCCCACTGAAACTAAACATGAGCTGCTGGTAACAGTGTGGAAGGCAATAAAGCAGAGCAAGCTTTCCATTTGCATGCCCAAAAAGGCTCTTTTGGAGCAGAAAAGGTTTTCTGACATTGACTGTGCAAGAGTTAAGGGTAGACAAAGAAGGATTTCTGCATATGGAAAGATGAAATAACACAATGTAGAAGGAAAGTACAAAAAATAGGGAACAGCCACATGGTTTTGCAGGCTGACATCTATTGTTTTGTGCAACAGAAAGCGTAAAAGCAAAAAATCCCCTTCATTCCTACTTTTATATGTGTAAAAAGTACAAGAGCCAATCCTTACTTGCTGACTAATTAACTAACAATTTGAATGCCTTTGAGAAGAGACATCTGCATATTTAAAACATCTCTTTCAAACAGGCATTATCTGTAAAAAAGTTCTGCATGAAAAAAAATTAACAGTAGAAGCCTTTTAAGGCTTCTTCATGTCCCAAAACCTTCTCATCATTTCAATCCCCCTCATTTCCCCTGTATCTTACATTAAATAGAGAGCTGTTTTTCCTTCTTTCAGCTTCTGGCAGCAATAATGAAAAAAAAAAATCTTAAATTGTTATTGTTTTCTCTGAAAAGCCCTATGAATGCAAATCTATAAAAGCTGCCTCATGAATGGAAAAATCTTCAAGTGTCTTCTCTCAAAGTGTTGCACTTTGGACAGCTGCCCAAGTGATAAACAGCCCTCTGTTCGGTATCTGCATGACACAGTCTTGCAATATGGTGTGAGAGATAGCAGGTTTGTTATAAGATAATGACTCCCTGGGGCACTAAACGCCACAAAGTTCGACTCATCTAGTTCTCCCCAGCAAGATTAGCTGAGATAGCCACTCTCCCGGGACGAGTCCCATTTGCAATGCACCCTGTTAGGACCCACCAGCCACTGGGCAGGACGCAGCCTTGCCACACGACTCAAGCAGGAGAGTAATGCCTTGTGACATCTATTGTGCAGAAAATTAAGTTGATAATTCATTTGTGATGCTACTTCAGCCTTCCCCCCATGCTATTTTGAATTTAGCAAGTATTCTAAATCACATGGAACTGTACTCATCTCACAGCAAATTATTACCGTAGCGCTGCAGTAAATGCAGCTGGCAAACTGCAGTGAGCTTCACGGCACAGCCTCCCTCCTGCCTCCTGACAAAACAAAGTCACTGATACCGACACATTCCCACTTGTTTAAAAAGCCCGTGGTGGTGAGCTACACAAAGGCAAGTGAGGCAGGATTTAGTTTCATTTGCTCTCACTACAAAGCAGCTTTATCCAGTGGCAAACACGACAGCCAGTATGGTACAGCCCGGCTGAGGCTGGGGAGTTATGCAGCTGCCAATTCTGAAATTGTGTGTAGGAATCAGGCTGCAGCAGGACTCAGAATCTTGGGCTTCATGGTCTACTATGCATGGCTTTATTTTAGTACAAGACATGCCGGGCAAATAATTCACTGTGCCATAAGTCTCTCAAGCAAACCCAGGGAATTCACTGAGGCTGCACAGTTGTTAAGCCAAGCAGAATTTAACCTATTGAGCTGCTAGCAAAGGGCAGCACTGTCTGGTATTTATGTAATTGTTTTCTTGATCGTGCTTGAATGAAAAGCAGTCTGGGAGCAGCAACATCACAGACCATTTTGGGGGAGTTATGCTGTATTTTCCAGTTCAACAGTAATCAGATTTTTGGGTGCAGTCCTGCCCAAGGGCTGTTGCAACTCTGCAAACTCTGATTTGCAGGTGATGGGACTTCTCGAGTGCCCTGCCAGTGTGGTAGCCAAGCTCAGGGAGGATCCCACAGCTAAACCTGCTCAATGAACTCTGCACAGCTTTTAAGAATCCATTTAAACTCAGAAAGTGAGTTGTCTCCTACACTCCATTGGAAACTGTTTGAAGGAGAAAACCAGACATTCACATCTGTTAGGGTTACACAAGGCAGAACAGCCAATCTTGTGTGATTTCTCTATGTGATGCTGTCTCACATGATCATATTGTGACCCTCTGGATATTTTTTATCTCTTGGAGTCCTGCTCCTTGTGGGACAGGAATATCCCTTATCCAAACAAAAAAACCTATTTCCTATCACAGAAAAACTATTTCCTATCACAGACAGAAGCTTGAAACCCCCAAAAGTAAAGTTTCAACATGCAAGTCTTTCAAAGTGTATTTTACACAGATCATAGTTATAACATGCAATTGATTGACTGATTAACAAATTCTCTGACTTTACAGGTCTGTTCTGTCCTGCCAGTATAGACCACACTTGCTCCTCCTGTCTCCTAACATTTTGTCTGGGGTTGTAATCTTTCTCTTCAGCTCAGACAACCCCTCCTCTGACCTCTCACTGCAGGTAGCTACAGGCAGTGCTGCATTTCAATGAACCTAACCTGCTGGATGTCCAGAAACTGCAGCTGTGATAAATTCTCCTTTACAGCTTTTCAAAGATGTCACATGTCCTAGGTTACAGTGTAAAATTGTGCCCAAAGTATGTATTCTATCAGCATGAGCCGTTAGAGCCAGGGTGGGGCAGTGTTTTCCTTNATTTGCCACAGAAGTCCCTTAACCACAACTCATCAGTGGCTAGGGGAGTCTTCTGGCTAAGTTGCAATGAGCTTGTTCTTTTCTGATGTTCTTCCAGCCACTGTCAGGGGAAGATCCTAAGGTGGGCTTCTCATATAGGGCTACTGAAGGGGTTGTCAGCTTAGAAGTAGCTTTACCTGAAGGTCTGACTGATTTGTAGCAGGCAATTGGATTTCAAAGACTGACATTATGCTGTTGACAAACACTCTCGCAAACCTCAGAGCATTCTGCATATGTCCTGGAAAATTCTCTAGGTTGTACTGACGCAAAAGGCTTATGTTCTTAAAATTTCCACCTGTACAGCTTTAAACATACTAAAGATAAATTAAGGACATTTTGAAGATTATTTTACATGTAAAAAATAGTACTTACTCTTCTTCATATCTCTTTCTGCAAAAGAGGAGAAAAAACATGCATTAGATTCCTCCTAAAAGGATTTATACTGATCAGGAGATTCTCAGATACACTTCAGTAACACAGAGTAGCTGGCCAGTTAATTTAGATTTATGGCTGCTATGTGTCAGCAGAACTGCACAAAACAGCCAGAGGGTACTGGTGAATCTGCCCCTATAACATTTTGAATGGACAGCCCCCAATAAGAAAGGATTGTCAGAAACCTGGCTTTGGCTGTGAGATCCAGCCTAGTCCTCGCACTATTAGAGAAGGAAGTTTGGATCACTCTGCTAGAAATTGTACGTAACATCAAGCCATTAATACAAAAAGTTAAACTAAACGTCATTCTTACACTTTACATACATTTCTGTCTACTCTCTTTAAACAGAAATGTATTTTTAAAAGAAAAAAGAATACATTTCAGCCTTTTAGGGTGTAGAGTCAATGAAGCTGTGAAGTTTTTTGTAGACTACACATCAACTGAAACCTTTCCAGAGTAGGATGGTGTTGATACATATCCTGAAAGCATCAGGGACTTAAATTTGTAGTTTGCAAACGTGTATAGAATGTTTTCTTATGGTATGAATACACTCAAATGCAAGAGAATCAAATGTCTCCATCTCTGCATCAGGCTTTCCTGACATCACATCCTCAGTCAC
>VYZR01046394.1:11064-21561 GCA_013400675.1 Oxylabes madagascariensis
TTTTTAAAGAAAAACTTTTCTTCACTTTGGTTCCCCAGGAAGTCAGCCCTGCCCTTTCTGTACACATTAGCAGAGAAGAAAAGTCTCAAATTCTGCAGGTGAAGTCTTTACTTTCCTCAAGGTGATGGCAAAATATCAACCAATTTAAGTCTGTAGTTTCACTGCTGGCACTTAGCAAGAAACAGGAGAAAATCTCATAATGAAGATGTCTGCCTTAAAAGCCCATTTCTGACATCTGCATTTGGATGGCCATCTACTGAAGATACATGTTTTTGCCAGCTGCTTTGTATGACTGAGAGCAAGAAGCATCTTTTGCTAGAGACAAGGAAACTCATTCTTAGTCCTTAGATGTCCTTGCTTTGTTGTAGCAAAAACTTTCAGGCTAGGAGTGGCGTGGTACTGACTTGCAAAGCCTGGAAAAGGGAAAGCCTGAAGGGTATAGCAGGAAAATTCCTCTTCAGGCCCTGAGCTTGAGTGAGAAGGCAGAATAATTTTTCTTTTACAAATTTTGGTTTCAGTTCAGAGGAGATATGGCCTAAAGGGCATGCTGATGACATTCAGCTTTATATTTCTACCTCAGAAAGCTTGATGAATGTGTTTGAGCAGCTCAGGAAACCCCTTGTTGAGGAACTGGATGAGAATGAGGTAACACAAAGGTAACTGAGAATTTGAGGAAGCATAAAAAGGGCATGAAAAAAACAAAGTTGTTTTATGTTGTCACAATTGCAATCAGTTGTTCTCTTAGTGATGAGAATTCAGTTTTTTATCCTTGGAGCCGCAGATTTCAATGAATATCAGGGGTCTGATTACCTTTTCAAGAGCCCATTCTCTCTTGGCAGGTCCAAAACATATTCTTGGTTGGAGACCCTCACCACATGTCACAAAGTTTCCCTAAGAAGGGCACCTTGAAGACATCAGTAGTGAAGCTGTCTTGGTGTCCTTTAAACTTTCTGTTGGCACCCCTTGCCCTGCCTGTTCGTTAATGTTTGCTGTAATACCATCAAACTCAGCAGCTCTTTTTGACTGGATGCCCCAGCTAAAGCCTTTCAGATTTCCATGTGCCTCAGCTCTACAGAAAGAAGGTGAGTGATGAACACTTTGTCATTCCTGCTGACAGTGGAGATGTCAGAACAAATAAAAGACATCTTCACAGCAACTGTGTCATTTAAACTTTAATAAACCTCTTGTCTCCGCCGTGCCCTTTGACTGACCCATGTGCAGCCGGGGCCGGGAGCTCAGCCAGTGTCGCTGCCGGCGTGGCGCAGAGCTGGACCTTGGGGCTCAGCTGAAACTCCTGCTGCAGCACACCATCAGGGCTCTGCAAGGGCCACAGGCACGCTGAGCAGCAGCCAATACAATAAAGCAAAGAAATGGAAAAGTAAGAGATTAATAGATGAATGTGAAGTGAGTTGAAATGCTTTCCTTCCCATCAGCACACCACTGCATTTCGCGTCAGGTTTGGAGTCAGACAAACATCACTGAAAACACATCTTGGCCCTTATCTGGGAAATAACAGGGGTGGAAATAAATATTCCTCTGTTGGGGCAAACTTCTGCTTTAGATGCCATGAAATGTCTTTATTATTGCATTACTAGGTATCAAATTAGGTCTAAATTCCAAAGCCTATGGTAGTGTTCACATGAAATAAAATATCTTCCTCTGCAAGATAACTTCTGTAGACACAGAAAAACCTTTAGATTGCAAAAATTCCTCAGCAAAAATCACCTGGCAAGAAAAACTCGCTGAGGAGAATATTCTTTATCAAACTATTCTAAAAATCCTGTGACCAGTAGAAAAGAAATATAACCAGCTGGGAAGAGGGAGAGACCCCTAGCAAAATGAGAACATGAATCTGACAGAAGCCTTGCATGGTCCCAGTCCTATTTGCTTTGAAATTGCACTTGATATTATTTCTGCAAAGTCAAAGTCAGATTACTTCCACTTTTTAGTAAACCTGGTACTGACAACTGTCAGCATCTCATTGATTCTTGCAATAGTTTATGGTTTCTCTCTAGAAATAGGTGACAGTGCCAATCTTGTCCCATTTTGTTAAGAGAAAAAAAGGCGGCCACAAGGTCCAACCCTAATGGTCATCAGAAAATTTAAGAATGTGACATAAATGCTTACTACAGGCTCAGAAATCAGATAGTAAATATAATAAATCTAACCTTTTATTCAGTCACGTGAGTTTCAAGCCAGTCTCAATATTTCTATCTCCAGCATGACTCTGGGGATAGGCAATAATAAAGTCTCCTTGTCTTCTTTGACAAAAGGTGCAAAGGTGCTTCTGTCCTTTTGGTTCTTCTGTGGGCCATTTCTCTTCCAAGCTGGCAGTGTCCTTGGTCCATGGGGCATTTAATGCAAAAACTGCATTAGAAAGAATCTGGCAATTGCATAGGAGATACCCACTTTTGCCCTTCTGAATTGATTTCTTCTCTCTTCTTGCAGTTTCCTTCTTCTGGTAGCCAGGCAGCTCTGCTTACACACAAAGCCAGACCAGGATGAGTGGCCAGTTCTGCTGTGGTGGAGAAGGTCCTCATCTCATTACTTCTGTCCCTGCTCTTACCTTTTGCACCTGTGCAGATCCCTGCTCCAGGGCTGTGTAACACTTCCCTTTTGGGAGTGTTCTGCATGCCTTTAAATCTTCCTCACAGAACAGTTGAAGATTTAGCTAATATTGGACACACCAGATTAAAATGAGGACTGGAAGAGACATTTATTTTTACTGCAGACTGACAGCTATGATTCTGGATATTCATGTATAAATTTTTTGCTGCCCTTTTTTTGTGTGTCAATATCATATGTTTGAATGACACATATTTACCAAAATGGGAATTTGCCGGACCAAGGAATGGCAGAATTAGTAATAAACTTTCTGAGAGGAATGGATAAATTCCTGACGGGCATGGATGCCATGGGTACAGACAGACCATGTATTGGCAGGTCAGGAATAAAAGCCCACTCATTTTTCCAGTAATGAAGTGCAGTTTTCCCTCTATTTTCTGGCACACTTTCTGCCATGGAGACATTAAATGTAATTTTCCTTTCTGAGAGTAGCATCAAATTGCACTCATTAGCACTTTGTATAATTCAGCAACTTTCAATATTTGAATTGAATCTCCTTTCCAAAATACTTTTTCTCCAGTTCTGGAGACTATTTCATCTTTCTATTGTGTCAAATACTGTCTACAAGATTGTACAGAAGCCGCTTATTAGTTTCCTTTACACTATCTATTACTTGAAAGCCTTGCCTTTCCATTTGCAGGTGTACCCAGAAAACTATAAACTGAGCAGTATTTGCTCTACTAGTGATGATGCTGCTCATTAACTATAACTACAAGGACAGTGACTGTCTCCTTATTTCTTACAATTTTTGATAACAAAGTAGAAAGCAGAGCCTTATCCCAATATAATTTTATTTTTATCATCTCTGAGCACATGTTCAACCTTCCTCACTTTTTATATGCATTAGCTGATTCCTCTGAAGAAAGAAAAATGGAAGTTCTCCTTGTTGGTGTGTGTGCATCATGCCGACTGTATGAGGAAAACCTCTGCTACAGTAGGGAATATGCAAATCCTTTGTGGCAACATCATTTCCCTAACATAAAAACAGGAACATTTTGTTGTCTGAGCAGTCTTGGATTACATCAATGAATAATACAACAAATATACAACAAGGGAAGATGCTCTTGAAACAGATCTTTTGCAGGAAGAAGGAAGTTTTATTTCCAGGCTGTGGGACTGACCAATTGAGCAATTTAATAGTATAAGGCTCTGAGTACCAAAAAAAAAAGCTGTTCAAGATAAGAATTTCAAAAGCACAAATATATGTTGGAGAGAATTAAAAAAACCCGCATTCTATACCAAAATAAAACTTCAGAAAATTTCTCTGCAGTTAGCTTTTGTTGCTTAGGATTTTTTTTTTTTTTTAATTTTAAATGAAAGAATGTAATGAAGGACATAAGTGTACTAATTGACTAATTGATTAAAATGGAAACCCTTGGAGTCTGCTTGTATGTCCCAAGCTGTACAGACGTGGTGGAGAGTTGGTGTTCATAGCATTCCTTTGCTGAGGTATTCCCAGCAATGCAAGGGAAGGAGACACAGCAGCTTACAAAGCTGAACCATTCCAAGGGATATAATATGGTTACTTCCACGTCAGGTCCATTCATGCCTTGAATCTGACTTGCTTTATCCTGCTCTATGTACATAATTTAATACTTTTATACACAGAGGTGTATGTGTATGTGTGAGGGTTACATGGGAAAGAATGAACACAAACATATTGTTTAAACATGCTATTTAAAACTGCTTTGATGAAAACCAAGGAAAATTGAGGAGAGTTAGCTTTCACAGCACCATCTTACTGGTATTTACTGAGAAATCAGACCTAATACAGACAGCATGATGCATTCCTGCTCACTGTGGTCAACCAGAGCAAATAAAATCATGTTCACTTCTTCCAAAATATATTCCTGGATAAAAGATTGTGTCACAGCAGCAACATGAGCATAGGAGAGAAATCAGAATGACCAAAACCACAAATCAAAACAGACTGTAATAAAACAAACAAAAAAACAAATGTAACCCCAGGAAAGATAGGCGTTTTTCATCTGTGTGCTTATCATTGGCAAGGAATAGCCTATCTTGTTGGCACTTGAGCTGCTAGAAATCCCTACTGCAATGGGAAGGTTATTCCACCCACAGGATGTCAAACTGGCAGTGTGGTCTTGGTGCAAGGGCTCTGGCAATCATCAAAGCAATGGTGATGGATGGACTGTTGACTACAGATGACAGCAAGAAAATAACAAGAAGATATGGCAGAAAGCAGCAATTGAGGTTTATAATGACAGAAGCCACAGAAGCAAAGATGCCTCATTCCCATATATCATGAATAAACAGGAATGAGGTTAGTGGTTCCATGGGGCATGTTAATACTGAGTGCTTACGCAGTGTCTTAAACCTATGCACACCAGCTTTATGTAAATATATGTCAGCATAAATCAGATGAAGTTTAGAGTTCTGGATTAAAGGGTTTTGAGTGTGGATTTCATTTCCTGACAAAAAAAAAAAAAAACAGGCTTTGAGGGAAAGCAGATGTTTTCCATTAATGTTTCTGTGGCACTAGAAAGCTATTTTTTTAAATAGAGAGACATCAGAAAGGATCTGCTCAGGACTCTCGCAAAAAATAGAGCAGGGGATCAGATCATCTTGCAGATGCATTTCCTGTAGTGCACAAGGAACAGCTTGTGAAAACACACACATTTGCATAGAGGAGAAATGCAATAGAAGGAAAGTATGCTGACATCCAAGTTCAGTTATTTTTCTTTTTCCAAGATTTCCAACTATTACACATGCATTAATGCTTATAACACCAGAATGAGATATTGTATCTGCATTATAATACTGGAGCTTTATTGGAACTGTTGTGCAATATTTTCAGAACTTTGAGTGAAGAGGAAGGTGAAGCCAGACAAATTTTCCTTACACCAGCATATTATATTTTTCCTCCACTGCATTGCAGTATAACAACCGCTTTGGTTGGCAGAATGACATTTCATTACCCAGACATATGGCAATTGATTAAAAAAATGGCTGAAGAATTAAGGTATCCAATTAATAGCAATAGTTGAGCATTAATTCCCATTGACTGGCAACCCTGGATGTCTGACAGACTGGAGGATGAGAGGCTGAAGAACAGTGCCATAGAAAGGGACCTGGGGGTCCTGGTCAGTGGCAAGTTGAACATGAGCCAGCAGTGCCCTGGCAGCCAGGAGGGTCAACCCTGGTCTGGGGGGCATCAGGCCCAGCCTCGCCAGCCAGGCAAGGGAGGGGATTGTCCTACTCTGCCCTGCTCTGCAGTGGGGCAGCCTCACCTCAGTGCTGGGGGCAGTTTTGGTCACCACAATATAAGATATTAAACCATCAGAGATTGTCCACATGAGGACAATGAGGATGATGAAGAGCCTTGAGGGGAAGCCATATGAGGAGTGGGTGAAGTCACTTGGTTTGTTCAGCCTGAAGGGTAGACCTCATAGCAGTTACAGCTTCCTCATGAGGGGAAGAGGAGGGGCAGGCACTGATCTCTGTGGTGACCAGTGACAGGACCCAAGGGAATGGCCTGAAGTTGTGTCAGAGGAGGTTTATATTGAGTATTACAAAAAAGTATTTCACCCAGAGGGTGGTTGGGCACTGGAATAGGCTCCTCAGGGAAGTGGTCACTGCACCAAACGTGACAGTTCAAGAAGCATTTGGACAACACTCTCAGGCACATGATGTAACTCTTGGGGATGTCCTGTGCAGGTCCAGGATTATCCTTGAGGGTCCCTTCCAACTCGGCATATTCTGCGATTCTGTGAAATCTTTTCTAAGGAGTATAAGTATGAACTGAATATAAATCCATGAAGACCACCTACCTAAACTCATCATAAGAAGAGGTTTCTGACCTACTCTTTTTTATTGCTAGATCAGTATTTAGACATTTTTTCTATCTCTTAATAGGGGATAACATTTCTTTTCGTGATGCAACATTCCTGCTGTAACTTCAGAAACAGCACACGTCCCTGACACATTCCAGGAGTTTCCACTTTTCTGTGTACAGCATTGAGATGGAGGGCTCCATCTCAGGGAACTCTTAAAGGGAGCTGTCAGACCGGTATTTCAGGTGTTTTGAAGGGTAGGGAAGAGGAAATTATTTCCCCAGCTAAAAGTGGATTTTCTCACTCCTTTCAAACGTATCTATGGGGCTGGGAAAAGGAAAGTAATGTTGAAAAAGAAAATAGATCTTTTTTAGGAATTGGAGGAAGGGGGTTGGACAAATATATTAACAGCAGAAAAATAATTTTCTGCACATCTGCCATGAATTTGCATAATGCTATCTTAACTACTGTTCAAATCAAAGCCAGTTCAAGTAAACAGAAAAGTCCCTGATTGAACTAATTACAAATTTCAGAGATGACAAAGGCTAAGCAGCAAGTATTTGCAGGATTACTCTGCAAGCACACTGTAGCGTACACTACACTGCAGTGAAAAATATTCTGTTCATGCACGGTTGTGTTGTAATTGCCAAAATGGTTCAGTATCATTTTAGTTATTAAGGCACTAATGAACCTTTAAATGCATGCTGAGTCCCAATGATGTTATAGATTTACTTGCAAGTTAAGGAGTGAAAACCTTTTGTATGCTTGCTTTTCCCGGAATAGAAATGTTAAGATTTTAAGTGAGAATTAATATAATTTGACTTTAAAAATAAGGCATCTAGTCTAAGCTAACCTCTTCAGTGTCATATAAAATCAGTGGAAACGGTGATTCCAGAGGCAATTCATAAGTAAATGAAACTCTAAGAACGGGTAAAAGCAAATAGACCACCTAGTCCTCTACTGTGTCTGCAGAACTGCTCAGCGTAAGGTGCCAAGTGGAAAGTACAAGAACAGCTCCCCACAACACTGCCCTGCTGCTGCACCAGTGGGCTGGGGGGGAGGGTCCAAGGCCAGGAGCAGCAACTCATTCCTCCCCTCAATGACAGCAGCCCAAGAGACAGAGTATGACTCAGCCTCCTCCAGTGCTTCTTTCTCACCGCTGGCCATGGGATGAGCATGGCTGCCTGAAATCCTCATTTATAAATGATGCAGGTAGTTGTGATGATGTTTGCCCATGCCTGGCAGCTCCTCACCAGGCAGTGTCCACACCGCTGAGGAGCTGCTTTACAAAATCAGTGTCCACACAGCTGAGGAGCTGCTTTACAAAATCAGGGCAGCTACTCGTTCTGCTGAGGCAACAAAGCTGCACCACAGGAACTTCCACTGCATGGCCTGCCTGGTGGTCACCATGACCACCATCCATCCTGCATCCAAAGCGAGAAACCATCCCAAAAGGCCACCAATCCCTGAGCTCAGCATGGTAGCTGAGCCATGGTCAATGCCCAACTAGCACATGAAGTTGCTGAGCAGAGCTCTGCTGCGCCTGCAGATCTGCTCCCCAGTATGTGATCCTTGAATTCTTGTATTATTTAGAAGTCCTTAAACCAACAAGTTGTATCTTTAATTTCAGCATGATTAAAGTTCTATTTTTCTCTTGTACCTCTTGTACCTTTTGACCCTTGGTCTGCAGAAATAACATCTGTCATGTTGTATATCTGCATGCATGCAGGAAAACCTTACCAGATGTCTGAGAATCAATAGGAAGGTGCTAGATTCCACTGGAAGTACCCAGACACCTGAGTCTTCTTGTGGGATCTCAGTTGTCCATTCACAGATGGCTGTGTGAACTGACTTAAGATATAACTTTATAATTAATTCTGCTTTATTCTGACAGAAAGCTGAAGTCTTTTAGCAAATCATACAGGGTAAATAACAAGCAGACCAGTTGTTTTGTTATTATAATTAAAAATTGCATCAGCCTTCAAATTGCAGTAGTTTTTAAAAGTATTTTTAATATGCCTGTCTGCTGTATGAATCATGACCTGATGCTGGTGTCTCGGCAACTGCATTAGTTACTTCATATCTGGCAGCTCACACTGCTTGAGGAGAGTGAACCAATTTTCTCTCTATATTCAGTCTCATTTTCTAGCACCATTCTGATTGCCACATGTGTGCTGCCTGTTGCTCCCATCACTGAACCTAGCAATTGCAAGGACTTTATTTCTTGTTGCTGATGTTCTGAGTTTTGGAGGAAAACTACCATGAAACAAGGATTTGTTCTGTTAAGAAAAACGTCTGTCTGTTTGAGACACTGGAGGACAAGGATGAATCAGTACAGTAATGTGCCCAATTTGTGATTTTAGAAGTGGAATTTTAAAAAGAGCAAGTGAATGAAAGGAAGAAGAAAGAAAGAAAACAATTATTTTCCTCCCAGTTCCAGGCAAAGCATCACTTCTGTCCCCAAATCACTCTCAAAACACTTTTCATGCTGTCACCAGGAGAAAGAATTATTTGTCAAATACAGGTGTGAAACATCTCAGATCCACTTGTTTCTCTTCTAAATGATAAAGGCAGTAGAATGGAGATTAACTGCCTGCAGCTAAGAATCAGGCTGGAAGGGAAAGAAGCAGCAAAAGACTAAGAAAAGCTTTATGTTTTATAAAACATGAAAGGTTAAACCTGCTATTAATTTTCATGTGCAAATGGCAGTTCTACAATTAATATTTCATCAAATCTGAGGGAGGAGCTCAAAGGTATTGATTTTACAATCTTATCTACTAATTAGCTCATTCTGTCTATAAAATAGAAATACTTTCTTAAAATCAAAGTTATATCTACTAACATTGGATTTGATCTAATGTTAGAGAAAATCTAATTGCTACCTAAATAATAACTATGTCATGTCCTGGCAGAAAGTTAGAAGGAAGATTAAATAGTGTGATATCCACTCTGGAGATAATATGACTAAAGCAGACATGGAGAAGGAAAAGAAGAAAAACCATTTAGCCACAACACATCTGGACACAGTGCAGTGAATGTCTTCTCCCTTCTCTGACACTAAATGCTAAGATATGTTTATTTTTTCAAAGAACTGAGTCCACACTGGCTATGTCTGCACTGATAAATGAGACTGTGCCAAAGGTTCCTAGAATTTATTTATTACCCATTCATTTATAGAGGTAAACTCTTAGAACCAATCTCTGGTATGATTTTGCCCAAACCCAGTTAGCTCCCTTCTAAATATTTCCCAGGCAAGGTTCAAAAGTTGGCACAGCCAAGCAAATTTCCCATGGGCAATGTGCACATGGCTAACCTGCCTTGGGACTGATGAGTGCAGGTGACAGCATACCAGTTGGCCTCAGTACTGGAGAATAGGCCTGGACACATTTAATTTACCTGTGTCGTCACAGACCCCTCAGGGAAACATGACATTCTCTAGAAACGACACAAATGATAAATTTGATTGAGTGCATTAAGCCAGTTTAGGATCCTCTCACTCATTGCAGAAGCTACAGACACATGAGGGTGACAAAAGGACCTATTTGTACTGGATCCCAATTAAATATATTGTTGAAAATGGATGCCCATTTCTAAATGCTTTTCTTTGTAATGCTGCTGGTTTACAGCAACACAGAAACTGCTATCAAAGAGCTAGTTGCTTTTTTCTTCCCCATCTGGAATCCTTGTTAGCCTTTGAGTCAAACAGTAAAGATGGTATTTTTCTGTTGTCAAATACAATCCATTCTAAGTCTAGACCTGAATTTATTTTGTGACATGAAGAAAATTTATTAATTTTCACTTTATCTCTGCTTCTGGAAATGTATCTCTTCTTAAATTAAAGTGTCTAAAATTTGCTAGTGCCATTTGATTTATTCCTTTGGGAAGAGAAGAGGCACCCTGATACATTTTTAGATCTGGCCACCACTAGAAGTGTTCAGTGCATAAAAAAACGTGCAGAATGTGTAGAGAAAAGTAATAGGAGTGTTGTGACTGGTGTGAATGGGGAATGAATGGAAATATCGGATCATGTTTTGGAGACACCTAGAGATCAGCAGCTCATCACAATCCTAGCATGCAA
>VYZR01046400.1:0-18505 GCA_013400675.1 Oxylabes madagascariensis
GACAATGGCATAGAACCGACGGACAAAGAAAAGCAAGAAACATTCAGTGTATTTTTGGGTTTTGTCTTGGTATATTGAAGTGAAAGAAAACAAAAAGTATGCATTTTAGAATGTAAGAGTAATCCCTCATCACTCTGAGTAGTCATAAATAGCAAAGAAACTATTAGCTTCTCACTTTATGGGGTTTTCTAGTATTTATGAATGGAGCGAGAACGCCTGGTATCTAGGTTACCATGTTCAGAGCAGCCACTTACTTTGTCTCCACGCAAGCCCTGTCACTGAAAACGTCCTACTTGTTACACCAGTAAAGACCTCCTTTCTTCTTCTGCCAAGTAGCTGCACACTGTCAGAGAGCTGAGGGACTCCAACACAAAAAATGAAGCAGGACTATTTAAACGGACAGGTGAATGCACAGGGGAAAGGCTGTCCCTGCAGTGTTGAGGTCTGTGATGCAATCTGCTCTTTTGCTCGAGTTCTGGGGGGTTCATCACCTGTTCTTGGCTGCCTTGATGCAGACATTAGGAAAGGGACGTTGTGTAAGCAAACATTTGTCCTTTACCAACAGAGAAAGCACTGTGACCTCGCCTATGAAAGCAGTGAAGGAAATGCAAAGTATAAAGCGAAACTGGCTTAGAGCAGGTGCACAACTTCAGTCTGAGCATACCACAAGGTGTTGGCTTCATCTTCAGGCAAGAACTGCCTTCACAGTGAAAATCACCCCCAATCTAAACAACTTTGGAAATGTCTGACTTTAGCTGCTCATATGAGGAAAGAAGTTTTCAAAAGGGTTCTTGATCTGGACTAAAAAACAAACTCCTATTTTAAAAATTTTGCAAGACATTCTACTTACAGAGAATCATAGAATCTGTTGAGTTGGATGGAACCCAGAAGGGCCATCGAGGCTAACTCCTGGCCCTGTGCAGGACACCCCAAGAATCCCATGTGCCCAGGAACATTGTCAGAACACTTCTTGAACTCAAGACAGGCTTGGTGCATGCAAATCTAGAAACTGATTTTAAGAGCTGAAATGTGAGAAATAACCAACTCACCAGCAGCTTTTCTGTGACAAGAAATTGCTTCTTCATATTTCCCTGCTGCCAACAAGCGGTCTGCTTTTCTGCTTTGCTGGTGAGCCTTAAAATTAGAAAAAGAACATGACATCAATGAGGGTCAATGGACAAACAGTTATACATGTCTTAAAAGTAACCAGTACATCTGAAAAACCTGTACTCATTCCAATTCTCAGGCTTTTAGGCTCAGATCTTCACTCCCTTCCAAGCTTTGTAATTGGACTTTTTTAATACTACCTTGGAAGAGTCTGTACTGGTAAGATCTGAAGTTTGTTAATGCAACAAACTGGTATGTACACAACAAAATACTTTTGAAGCTGTTCCTCAGAAAGCACATCTTCTCCTTTCTAGGCAGGCACTTACCATGGTCATGTAAAAAGAACAGGCCAAAAGAAGTTATGAGAAGTTGTAAGTATTTTGGACCAATTAACCTTGCAGAATGCAAGATATTTGAATTGTGTTACATCTTACAGCTGGTTTGACATTTTCTGCTGCCCCATGCCCAAGACATTTTGCCTCTTGGGTGAGTAACTTGACTTTTTTTGTCTGCAGCTTAAACCGATTAATGGTAGCAGCACAGCCATAGTTAAAAGTATCAAAGTCATGTTGTTGCTGTACAACAGTTAAATCTATACTAGTATTTGTAAACCACTAATGTAAACCACCAACACAGACTAGGGTTGTTGCTGAAAGCAAGCATTTGATGCAAGTATTTGCATATGCTCAGTGAGAAACGATTGCATAACCAGCACTGCAACATTCATGAAAGCAAGTCTTTTTTGTCATTACTACAAGACATGGATTTTATGGCCCTGCCTCCAAGACAAACTGTGAAACGTGAAAGGCTACAAGCACTAGCTGGTGAGACTGTCAGTTCCACTGTTCAGGACTGCTTTACTACACGTTGAGCTTGAAGTAAACAGACATCAGGTACTGATACTTACATGGTACTGATATTAACATCCATTTAAAATACAAGTCCCAAAAGGCAGGTTGGTTTGTCATTTTTGTCTGCCAAGTGGAGTTATGCCCTACAGTATTATAGCAAGTTCTGTTTTCTACCAGAATCTTAGCAGCTCTGACACCACAGAAGAGAATGACTTGTACAGAAAACACCTGTTTGGGCACCAGCTGTTCTTAAGCAACCCCTGGCAGTTACTTCACTCCATGAAGACATTTGGCTTTCCTAAAACTGATTTCATGTGCTAATATGGTGTGTTCTTAAAAAATGTAAAACACAACTCCTTGTTTCTTCACAAGAAATATTCTTTGTTGTATTCTTCTTCCTCACCTTTACTGAATCTTCAGAGCATTGTAAGCATTTCCCATTTCTTCTACCCTGAGGTTAAATAATCTCAGAAGAGGAAGTGTTTTTCTATTGGAAAATCATCTGTTTTATGGTTTTTTCTATGCACTCCTACAAATGACATATGGCAGAAATATAATTATTTCCCATTGATATGAACAAACAGTATCAGCACAGAGAGCAATCTCCTTATTTATTCCTTGCAGCTTGTCCCATTACAAATTAGCTATGTCATGGACATAAAAACACCTGAGCTAGTTCTTTGCAAAACAATTTTTCAGTAAATTAGTATTGATACAGCTGCTTCTGCAGCATGGGCAGGTCTAAAAAAAACAGGGAAAGAGGAAACAGAATAGCCAGAGACAGAAGAGCTAAGAAAGCAATTCAACAAGTCAGAGGACAAGTTTCATTTACTAGTTTCTATGTACAAGAATTTGAGTCCCATTGTTTTCAAAGATTATTCATGTATGTTGTAAACTGCTGGAGTATGATCTTACTCAAATCACTTAAGCACATGCAGAACATCTGAGGACATTAAGTTCTTGTTCAATTGAGCAATTGAATTATTCCATTCTCAATTAAGTAGCAGTGAAGCTAAAGGGAGTCTGAAGAAGCTGGGCAGAACTGTGAATAAAATTAGGAAAACAATAGTCCACAGATGCAGGCAAAAACAAAACCTAGGGTCCTCTGATGACAAGGTCACAATGCCTTTCTTGCTCTTACATCAAAATACGCATATCAGGCCATCTTACTCTGATTCAACAGAATTCCCAATGGAAAGAACAGGAGTCACGCCAGAAAAAAATCAGTTTTAAGCACAGCCCTGTGTGAGAAAATTAGCTGTTTTGCAGTCAGTCATGGGCAGGGAATTGCTCTTTTCCTATCTTTTCCTGACAGGTTGACAAGAAAATACTTGCTCATTTATTCTAACCCATGTTTGATTCAATTTGTTGATTGTGGAAGGACCAAGGAACTTCTCCCACTTTCACGGCAGCTTATTTATCAACAAGCAATTTGAAGAAATTAGTGGTGCTGTTTCCTAGCAGCAAGTGATGAAGCTGCACCAGAAGTATTAGGATGCTTACTAGCCATTATCATGGATGAGCTTCTACATCTTGTCTGCTCTGAGGATTTATTCTTAGTGCTCAGTTACACTCAGCCATGCAGCTTCCAACCATTGTTAACGTATCTATTTTGAACTCAGAGTGGCCTGTATCCCATTATAAAACTGGCAATGGAAGAACTGGTCCTCTGTCATAAAGAGAAGAAGATTACTCTCAAGTTTATCCTTGCTCTGATGTCATGCTAGAGGAAGGTATTTACACAACAGCTCTGGAGCTGCAGGGCTGGTTCCCAGCAGATTGAAGCAGGACTGCTTTGACTTTGGTCTTGCTGCTGTGATTACAGAAACACCTGCTACTTGACTGTGGTGGGTTTAAAGATCTGATTTCTCTTTCCTCTTCCACTCGCAGTGCTGGAAATTCATGTAGTAGGATGGGGGGTAAGAATAACTATAATTTATTAACAAGCTATGGAATTAAAAAGGGGAAGCAGGTTGACAACTACTTTCAGATGTCCCTCCCAATCCTGATGAGCAGGAATTCCCAGTAGGCAAATGGACAGGTGTAACAACTTGACTCTTGTAAAAGGAAGCAGGTGTGAGTGAAGGATGGCCAAGCTAAAAAGCTTCCTCACCTTGCTCCAATGTATTTGGTACTTAAGGGATTTGTGTAAGCCTTACTGTGTGACTTGAAGCACCCTAGACTAACTGCAGAAGATAAGGTAGGCATTTTTCCACACATTTTCTAAATGTATTTGAGATGTTGAGGGCTGACACTTGCTTTAGTAGGTTTGGACTGCTATTCTAGGAAAGTGTTCCTATTTGATCTTTCCACTTGACTGGCCCAAATCGTTGCCTGTGTATGTAATCTCTGAGCAGCAGGATAATCAAACAATCCTCCAGAACAGCAATGAGAGTCTCCTCTTTACCTACACCTTTCTTTAACCAAAATTTAACACTTCACTTCTTTGTTGGTTTTCTTTCCCCACTATAGACTAGATAATGGTGTGACTGCAGGCTGTGAGAAATGAAGCCACAAGGCCCACTTGCCAGATCTATTACTGTTCCCTCAAAGGAAAAAATAACCATGTTTTCTTTCTAGACATAGCATCCTGTTACAAGTTGAAGGATTGCCACAGCATGATCCTGGCTTAGGTTGCGGGGATAAGGAAGGAAAGCTGCTACTCTTCCCATACAATTTTAGTTGATGGCTAGCAGTGTTGTGGAAAGGAGTGTAAGAGGGAAAAACCTGTTTGATTCAACAGTATTTTTGAAAGGCAGATGTAGTACTACCCATTTTCAAACGGAGTAGGCCTACTACCCTTTCCTAAGGGCAGTCACTTGCAACAGTGCTCCTGAGAGCAGTAGCTGAGACAGGTATATTTTGTTTTTCTCTGTTCCACTAATGAGAATTGCTCTTCACTGGACAAAACCTTGCACAAGAGGTTAAGCTTACAGTTTTCTTTATATATTACAAAGGGCTCACCAGAAAATGATGTGTTTTAATGTGATTATGGAGCACAGATTACAGTGCTTTACTTAAAATGACAAAGGCAGGAAAAACCCAGCTGCTAAAATGATGGGGCCCAATGAAAGTTCAACTGCAAAGAAGTTTCTGTTGGTAAATGTTTTAAGTGAAACCACTGTTTGATGCTGCTATCATCTATGTTGTGTTATGGACTGTACATACCAGTTATTCTTGCCAGAAAAGATTAACACCTGTGCTCCCTTATTGCTGAAAACAAGGAGGAAGGGTTTTTTTGAGAGATGAAGAATCTATTTTAGGATTTGTTTCCTTAAGGATATAGGCCTGATTTCTATTTTGAACAGTCAAACTGCACACTGCATTGCTTCTCTGTTATCCAGAAGAGTGCTAAGTGTTTTCCACATGGGTATTTACAGCAGCAGGCCACAAAGCGTGGGATGAGGTGGTGGTTCTTCCCACCCCACACACACTCTGTGAGAAGCTACACCTACAGAAGCCTCTTTCAAACCCCCTCTTACCAGGATATAGTGATTTTAGAAAGGTTTGAAGGTGTATGTCCTCATATGCAGTGAAAAAATGTTATGAGAGAATACAAGCACAAAACTTGATCTGAGAGGTCCAAGAATGAACTGTGGCCATCCATTTATTTTAAAAAGTGCAACCTTGATCAGGTTGACTATGGAAAATGCTTGTATTTACTGGCAGTTGCGCTGAAAGTAAAAATAATAAAGAGTTGTACTGTGACATGCTAAATAAAGCAGTAAAATGCAAGAAATTGCAATGGTGTAGCTTTACCAAGAGAAGCAAGTCCCCACTTTTAAATACTTGTATTCTGTAGAGAAAGATGACTAAAGATCAACCAAAAAATGGCACAGCCCATTGTGGCTGTTTGACCAAGACCACTAGTCACATGTTAGCTCAATTTTCTGTTTTTGAAAGCCTGTATTTAGCAAGGTTGACAGAACAATGACTCAACTGTGTAAATTATAGGTTAGTGTTCCTATAGAGCAAAACAAGGATGTGACACTATCACGAGAAATTTAATGCTGAGAACACAGACTCCTCACTCACTTTGTATTGAATTGTAAAGATGTTGAAGTTCAACTTGCATGTAAGCAATAGTATTAGACTTTAAATATATGGGCAGGCAAGCAACCAGTTGTTTAGGCAACTCCCATTAATTGACTGAATAGCTCTAATTGACTACATGTGTGTTCCCAACCTATTCCAAGTTTCAGATAAAATGGTTAGTCTGAGTTCCTCACCATGCAAATGCAATTAAAAGATCTGGAATGAACCCAACTTGCATTCATACTGCTCAGGTTAGGCGGAGTCTTCAAAACCCCATACAGGCAGAGCTGCAGCCCTTTCCCTGATCACCTGCACCTTCATTAAGGTGTGGTATCCTTTTACCTACTGCATAGTCAAATCAACCTCATTCGGTTCCTTTTCATCCACTTAGTATGATAAAAGCATTAAATGCTTCAACTTGTTTTTCAGAGCCATTTTCAGACTCACAGAATGAATTAGGTTGGAAAAGACAGTGAGATGGAGTTCAGCCTGTGACTGAACACTGCTGTGTCAACTAGACCATAGCACGGAGGGTCATCTCTAGTCTTCCCTTATCCAGGGATGGTGACTCCACTACCTCCCCAGGGCATTTTGCGTGCCTACAGCTCTCAGCTGCTTTGGCAATGTCCTTCTGTCCCCAAATAAAATGTGTCACAGCTGGTACACAAGTCTTGCTAACTGGAGGTTACAAGCTAAGTGAGAACTGTTCCATCGCCCTGATAAACAAAACCAGTCTGGAATTCTGTGTGTAGCCCTAAACCACAAGGCTCAAGTTGTCACAGCAAATGAGCTACCTCTCAATAGCAGCATCTGAACCATTACAACAAATTGTCCAGTAAACAAGTTTCCAAGAGCAACAATTTCAAAACAAGTGAGGCAGAAAGGCTTCAGCTGTGCCTTCGGTCTGTCTCACCAGGCTTCTCTGAGATGGCTTCATTTGGGTCTTTGAACTGCTGGTCATGCTTACTCAGAGCGGAACTCTGTGGCTTGATGACAGGCATGTAATGCCAGTGTGACACAGCAGAAAGGCACTGCTGGTAGGTACCCAAACAGCACAGGTACAGTGAGGAAATATCTGTCAACCACCCACCACTTAGCTAATTATGTTCTTGACTGGGAGCTGCTGCAAGCTGTTTTATGTGCCACAAGGAACAGTTTTGTGTTGTGCTTTTACAGCAGTTATATGCCTGCACGCAACATTGTTGAGCTTTTCCAAGGTGACTATTACTGATCTGGCTGTTAGGTGAGTATCTGATGCACCTTCAGTCACTTTACTCAGATATGCTGCTGCCTCTGTGGATTCACACCTTTCTGTTCTCCTACCACTGTGGTAAAAACAGACTTTGTGTTAGGCACGAGTATCTAGTGATACTTCCCCTTTTGTTACCTTGCAAGCTTGTCCTCTCTCACTTGAGTTCAGAATTGTGCATCATGAGTGCATCTGCCTTTTTTTGGTTTCATTTTACACTGGAAGATCAAGTATAGCAGCTGTCAGGTTAAGATGGAAAAAAAAAAAAATCAAAACAAATGGGGTTCCGTGGATGTTTCTGTAGATTAACACAATATTCCTGGTTTTCCAATGAAAATAACGGAAGTGCAGGCTGGCTTTAAGTCTCAAACACATTAGCAGGTGTGCTTTAAATTCTCTGGTCTCTAGTGAAATTTCATACATGTTTTCTACTTTCTCCTCCTACACTTCCATATTGCATATTTATTCTGCTTGTTATTTTGTCTTTGTGTGGATGTAGCATTTCCTCACTTGAAATAATTCGTTAAAGTAAACCATTGATTGGCTTGCACTGGAATGGCTGCTACCTATAGCTAGCAGCATGAATATTAAAAGCTTTCATTAGATGAGATTCTTGGAATATACCTTTTGTGCTATTCTCATCCCAGCTACTGGTCTGTGCTTTTTGGTTTTCACTAAAACAGCAGCTCTCCAAGCTGGGTCCTTTATGCTTCAGGAAACTTAGAGGTGATAGATATTCACCAGATTTTTGGACTGTATTGTATTATAAACCATACAAATACCTTGCAAGAAGAATAGAGGTAGAGGTGGTATGGCTCCTTAGCTACAGGACAATAGTGAGCTGTTAAAGTACAATCTGCAGAATTATGAAGTCCTGGGGGTCAAACTCTGTTTAAGGAACAATTTCTAGTCTCTTCCTGAGGTTAATACTATTTGCCTCACTTTTACTGTGTTACTTCCAAGCTTCTGATAGTCAGCAGTGTGTGGTTGTGCTTCTTAACTTGTAACTTTTGTTCCTATACCGAAGGGCAAAATTATGGCTGGATGTGAGATCAAAATTCTTTGCCTAAATCAGGTGGCAGTAGGAATTGCCCCTACAGGAAGCAGCACAGTGAAGCTTTCAAGATGCTCTGTAAAAACACGCAGTGTCCATAGAAGACCTATATTCATGCTTTTACAGTCTAAGTTTTAATTTGTAAAAAGAATGTTGAGATGTCTTGGGGTCTGGATGATGTGTGAAATAAGTAATCAGCTGGGCTAGGTACCTGCTATATGGCTGCCTGCTGGTGCAGGAACTGCACTTAATTCATGCTGCTTTTAAGTTCCATGGCGTAACCTAAAAATTTTATTTGTGAGGTTGAAGAGAACTCAGTTCCATAAAGGTATTATTTTAGGGAAATACACATTTCAGAAGTTTCAGAAAAAGAGCATAATTGAAGCCAGGAGAATATAAGACATGGCGTTAAAGTGCAAGGGGTGGGGTGTGCTTTTTGTTTGGTGGTTGTTGTTGTTTTTGTGGTCAGATCAACTGGCCAGCAAAATCAGGACAGTATTCACGCTTTCCAGTAACTAAGACTAGATGCTCCAATCTGCAATTAATGGACAATTCTTACCAGACAAAGCAAGATTCAGGTACTGCGGTGAATTCTAATGAAAAGCCTTAACTGACGAAAAATCAGTTTTGTGAAAATTGGCAAACTGTGATATAACTGGAAGGGGGAAAATATCTTGTTTTTAAGCCACTGATAGCAGTTAAATAACACTAATGATTACTGTCTCCAAAATCACGTTCGTTTAGGTGTTGGGTGATTTGGTGGCTTTGGCTGGTTTTCCTTTTTTTTTGGTAGCTTTATTTTCCTCATTGGCATCTTTGGAAAAAGTTGTGCTTTTCCAATTCATAGGACCTAGATTTAGGTGAGAGAAGAAATTCATAGGAAATGAGAGTGCAATAGATAACACTGGATAGTATCAAAAACTTAAATGAACATTCTTACTTTGGAGGTTGGCACCTTCCCTGAATGTTGTTGTCAATCTGAAGCTCCACAGCAGAGAAGGGCTGTGAACAGAAGAGCTTTGCAAAACTGTAGTTACTCCTTCCTCTTCGTGTCCTTGTAAAAATGTAGGCATGTTCTCACCATGGTGCTGTACCCATTCAACCCTCTTGTCGTGAGGAATTTCCATGGTGCTTGGCACAACCTGAATGGATGTGTAACTTTTCTGTATATGATGATTCATTACTATATTGCGCAGCAATTTTGAGAAAGTTTTTGTATTTCAGGACACTCCCAGGCAGTAGCAACATATTCACAAGCAAATTGGTAATTTTGTGTATGAAAAAACACCTCTTTTTCCTGTATCATCCATTACACAGAAGTGTCTTGACCTTATTGTCAGCCTGGAGCTCGACAGGCACGGTAACTGCACACTCCTGTCGTGGTCACAAGGTCATAAACCAGGCTTTAGTCACAGTCGTGTCACTGCTACAGTCCTTCTAAGTGGTCTCAGTAAGAAACATTACTGTCTGGTGATATGGCCAAAAAAGTCGCTACTTTCAGACGTTTACTAGTGAATATACAATTATAATTTTCTCTTCAGAATCTTATGCACTAGTGTCCTGGGGTGACTTTATGATGCTTGTATCCCCAATAGTCTGTTTATGCTGGATGTTAAGTTCTGCACCTTTAAGACTGGTTCTGAGAGCGAAGGGGGAGGACAGAAGCGCGCAGTTTGTCTGCAGAAACTGCACTTGCTCCCACGCATTCCTGCTCGTGGACTGTGCTGTCTGCAGCATGGACTGCGGGAGAGCTCTCCTTTGCTTTTTAGTTAGCTAGTTTTGGTTTTTTAGCTAGCTGAGGCAGAGAAGTTCCCTGGACTGTGGTTTTTCTTTTTCCTGGAGCTGTTCAAAGCTGCTCTGGACCGAAAACCCAGACAAACACCGGGAGCTCACAGCTGTGACCCACCGGGGCCGGACGCTGCATCCCAGCGCAGGAGGGGCTGATAAGGGACTGAGCGAGCCGAGCTACACCCCACGGCAAGGACTTCTGAATTTGCCATCTCTTCAGAACAGTGAGAGGTTTTATTATTTAATATTCATTTTCTCATGTTTGAATACTTTGCTTGTTAAATAAACAGGTTTTTTCCACTTTTCTCCAAGGAAACCTTTTCGTGAACCAGTAGGGTGAGGGGCCACTTGAACTTGCTTTCTAGAGAGATCCCTTTTGGAGGTCTCCTCCCCAAATTTGCCCTACACCAGAACAATTAGAGCTACTTTTTAAAAAGGTTTTCACAATGTCTGTGAAATAACTCTAGTTTAGCCCTCCCGTATTATCATGTTGTAAATTTGCCTGACTTTAACCCCATGATATCAACAGGTTACAAGAGCTTTCCTATTTCCTGCTGCTATTTCAATTCGTCTTTGAGTAGACAGAGTAAAAAGTGAGACAGTATGATGCTGAGGTACCCAGAGTGGTTCTGCACCATTGCAGAACCTACAGACATAAACAGACCGTTTTCCTACTACACTGTCAGCCCCAATCCCACAGGTGGTCTGCAATGACAGTTGTAGAAATCTTTCTGAAACTAGGGAGAGAAATCCAGAAATACCTGACTGACCCTGTCAGCAAGGATTTGTCAGGGCTGACACCATCCTGGCATAAATAAGTCTT
Organism: Oxylabes madagascariensis; assembly: GCA_013400675.1. NCBI lineage: Eukaryota > Metazoa > Chordata > Aves > Passeriformes > Timaliidae > Oxylabes > Oxylabes madagascariensis. The sequence goes on from VYZR01046400.1 coordinate 10,908, forward strand.
GATTAAAACCTAAACTGACACAAGTCTCTGAGGTTTGCATGGCAATGTCTACACAATTCCTGGATCAAACTCATTCCTGGAAGCAGTACAGCTGTATTCCCAGTGTGCTGCCTCTGGCTAACTGGACTGCTGGACCAAGGCTTGTTTTCTAAGGGAATACTCTATGTATCACCACACAGACAAGATACAACTTTGGTAAAACCCACAAGGCAGCAGAGAACTAACTCTTCTTGACCTAGATCTGGTCTATGGGACAGAGACCTGCCAATTTAGACTGTTAAACATCTGATAAGCTTTTGTGAAGAAGCCTTTCTAGACCACCTGCGTTTCAGTTCAGGTTCCTTAGAAATTTAGTTTAACCAGAGCAATTACTGATTTAAGGTTTTAAAGCGTTCCACCTTCTGAAATTAAAGGAAGCACATAGCCAGTGCTAGGCCCTGACAAGCCTCTAAAACTCTTGAAACTCTCACGGATACGGCCCGTGTCATCTAGACGTTTCCTCTAGACGCTTCCTTCCTGCACTCCTCTGGCCCCTCGCCTTTGCACCGCGCTGTCCCACGCCCCGCTGCCGTGTAAAGACGCCACGCCGAGCACCCCTGGGTGGCTCCGGGCCCGGAGCAGCGCTGCTGCCTCCGCTGCTGCCCCCGGCGGGGCCGGGCGAGCGCACCCCCTCCCTGCCCGCCTCACTGCCCGGAGCCGCCGCTGCGGCGCTCCCGCCCGGGCAGGGCCCGACACCACACCCGAGCAGCCGTCTGGGGGGAAAGCAGGGCGGCAAGAGCCCCTCTTTCTCCTCAGGTCGCGCCTCTCCGACCGCTTACCGGGGGTAGGAGCCGAGGGGTGTCACCCTCTCCCCGCCGCCTGAGCGGCGGGAGCAGCGGCGGCACCGGCTGACCCGACGCGCCCCCCCCCTTCCCCTCCACTCCCCGCGCTCACCAGGTTGAGGGGCCCCTCCATCACTTCCATGGGCGGCGGGGGCTGCGGGCACATGGGCGGGGGGCGCTGGCNAGGCTTGGCGCCGTGACCGCTTCCCTGGGGAGCCTGTTCCAGTGCCCGGCCCCCCTCTGGGGAAAGAACCTTTTCCTGACACCCAGCCTAACTCAGCTTCGTGCCGTTTTCTTCAGTCCTGTCAGTGGTCACGAGAGTGAAGGGAGATGAATGCCTGCTCTTCTGTTTCCTCTCATAAGGATGTTACGGACAGCAATGAGGGCTCCCCTCGGTCTCCTCCAGGCTAAACGAACCAAGCGACCTCAGCCACTCCTCGGGCATCGCTGCTTATGATCTTGATTTAAAGTATTTCAGCGCTAATGGTTGTTCTGTAAGGATGATTAGTCTCACAGAGAGATTTCTAATCCAAGTTTGTGGCCATGTCTGCATGTTTATCTCAACTTTAGTATGGCTTTTGACAATCTCCCGTAATATCACTGTATAGGAAGTGATGAAGTATGATCTAGATAAACAGACATAGAGATGGACTGAAAACTGGCTGAGCTGCCAGGCTCAGAGGGCTTGCTTTCATCATGAAAGTTCCACTGGTGTCCAGTGACTAGTGACATACCCCAAGATATGATACTGGGTCCAATATTATTTAATGCCTTCATTATCAGTATTACTTAATGTCTTGTGTCGCCCTCCTGCGTGGAAGACGTTGTGACAATGAGCCTGCTGGGGCTTGCTGAGGGGAAGAACGGGGTGTCTGTGGGGAAAAATGCCCCCAGCATGGCCCATAGAGGTTCTTAGTGCACCACCAGTTAAATAAGTGCCTTTTACAATGCAGCATGGCGAGGATGTAAAGAAACACACATGAAAATATGAATGTCTGGTCAAAACCTAGCCTAGGAATAAGTGACGTGGCTCTGAAAGAGTAAGAAATGGTTGTGTTTGAGTTGCATCATATTCTGTGCAGTATGAAGTCAGCATTCCCAGGTCTTTAATAAATGTCAGGAGGCTGTAATTCAAAATAATGGATGTAAGCCAATATAAGGCTGAAACTGCATGTAAAATTTGTGTACAGCTGTACATGGACACCAGAAGCTAGCTGCTATACTGTCAATCTGAGACCTCTAAATCTCTACACAGCCACTGCCACACAGAAGTTTTAAAACTAGCATGAAGACCAGCACTGGGTGAGTTTAATTGAAATGCTTTAAAAAGATAACTGTCTTGCTCACCTTTTGGCTATATTCTGTCTTTTTCTGAGTTCAAGTTACTGTGATAGCTCTTTCTTCCAGAGGGTGCCCTTTGATGGGAATAGCACAAAATGTGAGGTAATATATAGACTATGCTACTAAATGCTTCCATCCCGTGGGAGCTCAAACAACACTTTAAAAGTTCAAGGTAAGGGCTTAAGGGATAGACACCGAGGGCTGTGGTGATGGGAGAGTGGGATTCCTGTGGGGAAAAGTTCCCCCAGCAGAGTCATGAAGCTGTAAAAGTGCAAGGGCTCCTCATGACTTTTCATTGCAGTAATTGGAGTGCATGGAAACAGGTGACAATGGCCATGGTACTAAAATTGCCATATCACCATGTATGTGCTAACAGTAGTGTTGATTCTCCCATGTAGCAAGTGGTAGAATAAGAGGAAATGGCCTCAAATTGCAGCCAGGGAGGTTTAGATTTGATATGAGGAAAAATTAGTCACTAAATGGGCTGTCAGGCATTTGGTACAAGCTGCCCAGGGCAGCAGTCTCTGGAAGTATTCAAAAAACTTGTAGATGTGGTACTTGGGGTTTAGCAATGGACCTAATAGTTTTAAGTTAATGCTTGGACTTGACCTTTTCCAATCTCTGTGATTCTGTGATTAATTATTCAAAATACACTTCTGGAGAGAGACCAGTGAAGCAGGGCACTGAACACGGTGAGAGTCATGGTCCACACAACTTTGTGTTTTGTGAAGGCCAGAGAAGAAAAGTGTGATAGAGGGATGGTGTGTAACTTTGTCGGGTGGAACAAAGAGTAGCATGAGTTCGTATAATAGTCTGAAAGGGGAAAGAAAGCAATAAAAAAAAGGGAGAGAGAAAAGAAGGTAAGGCTGAAGCTGAGACATCCAGAAGATAAGAAGTGAAAAAGCTAATTAGCAGCAAGTAAAGAAAGTGCAGAGTTCCCTTTGTGCCCTTTGTAGCTGCAATCCTCAGACATGAGTGGCGTCTGTGGGTCTCTGAGGGAGCCCATATGGCCTGATATGCCATAGCTCTCAACTCTGCCTGTGCTCTAGGGACTAGCCCTGCAACATGGGAATGCTGGGGGGAATTTTCCTTCTAACATATGTGGTTAGACAAGATAGTCTCTTCTGGCAAGGAGCTTCCCAAAGACGCCTTGCTAGTTCCCATTTTCATTTGCAAGAATTTATCTATCACTTAGTTTCATTATATATCAGCAAGTCAGATCCCATGTAGTCCAGAGGGGTTTTGATCCAGAGCCCACTGATTGAATGGGAGATAGGTGAAGTTGTCCTGTGTCAGTTGGTAAAGGCATAGGTTGGCCTGGGTGAGGGAGAAGGGGTAGCTGGCACTTCACTGTCAGCACTTACACTCAGACATGAGACGATAAAATTGAATTGTTTCATTGTACTGAACCATTGTGTTTCCCTTCCTTTTAGCTGGTGGACACACACTCGTGAAAAAGTAATATTTAGCTGTTATCTGTAGGAGTATGGTACCCATTTGCCCCATCACACTTGGTCACCGTACCTCTTCACAGTGCCAAGCCCTTCTCTAATCCTTAGCCCTCTGCAGCCTGGCCTTTTCCTCTCTCTTCTCATAGTGCTACAAAGGAAGAAGTTTGCCAAAGATCTTTACATTTGAGCACAAAACTTGGTTGCTCAGTTGTTAATGAAGTTACACTGAATTAAATGTGTCACAAATTACTGATTTTCTTGCGTCTAAACATCAGCTCTTACACTTAGCTAGCTGATTATCCTTTTCCATACTGCATTAATCCAGAGGCAGATGTTGATGATCTTGTTAAATACTATGTAGGATGAGATTTTTGATACCCTGGCAGTTAAATTGTGTACTGTCAAGCTGTTATTTCTAACCTCTTCACTAACTTTTTTTTTCATCTTTTGCGATGGAACTGGAGATTTTAATTTATTTATTTATTCAAACCATATTCCTGATCTGTTTGTGTATAATTTTTAATTTTGCATAAAGTATTTGACTTGTGACAGGTAATTGCAAAGCTGGTTTTTGCTGTGTGCTTATCAGTTATCCATAAGCCATACCAATTTGCTAAAACAGATCATTAGGTCAAACACTTTTGTAGAAATCAAACAAACTAGTTCTGAGAAATGTTTTCCTGCTGCTGGCTGAGGGAAGACAATTTAATTTATTGGATTTTAAGAGATAGTCAATGTTCATTTCAAGACATATTATCTTCAGTGGAAAAAGGAGTAAGGTGCTGGGCTAATTTGCCACTTGTGGAATGGGAGCTAAAGGATCAAGGAATATTGTATCAACAGAATAAAGGTTTTAGGAGCTGTGTTGTTGAGTGAAGCGAGTGTGTGGATAGGTAGTACTTTTTGGCTTTCACAAAATGAAAATATCATTGTCCCCTGGTCCTTCAAGAAGCATCATGTTGCAATGTCCTGAAGTGGCTGCAGAAGCAAGTAAAACCTGTAACCTCATCTTTGTAAAATTAGCTTTAATGTGAACTAATGACATTATTGCTCCTTCAAAAAAATCTAAATTTATATGGAAGTTTTTCTTTACTTGGAGAATAGTCTTGGGCATTTTGTGGATTTTTTTCCGAAATACCAAGAGTGTTGAATGTCACATGTTCGCTCCAGATGGCGTGCCAACCTCTGCTGCACTGGACTGAAAATGGCCACTGTTTCCTGCCAGTCTACAGAGTTGATGCAAAAGATAAAAAGTTGCCCTCTGGAGAAAACAGAACCATAGTAAATACTCTACTACATTATCTACAAATTTATCAATGAATGCAGATTGATTATTTCTTTTCATTACCACCCTTTCTGTGTTTTGCATGTTTTGTTCCTCCTGAGGGACTGCATGGGAATAGCATGTTGAGTATAAGTATAAATTAAATGTTTGTCTAAAAGAAGAACTATTAAAATGTGATCCTGGGCAGGATGTGTCTGTCAGCAGGAAGCTTCCTAAAATACCCTGTGTTTTAAGGGTGGAATTTTAGAGTAGGAGGGAAGTGTAGAATTGCTATTTACCTGTCTGGTGCTGCTTTTGACACACATGATGAGCCAGCTCCATTTGACTGTCACCTCCTTAGGAGGCAGAATTCCTCGGCCCACACTTTGCTTAGCATTGACTACTTCTTTATTTACTCTTTGTGTCTTTGCATTTTATCTGGACTGTGCATTTTCAGTGAAGCTCCAGTTAAAGACAGGCTTCTCAGTCATGGCATTGTAGGAGGGCCCACAGAGCCTCCCACACAGTGCCTTCCTCAAAGAGAGACAGGGATGTCTGTTTCTTTGAAGAAGCACTTTTGAAACAAAACGGATTCCCCCGTGCCTCTGACGATTTTTTTCCCACCACATATGTACAGAGCCATGAAACTGATGGGCCTCCTTCCATTTGTCAGATTTTTCAGAACATCCAGATTTTAGGATTTCCCCCTGGATGTGCCGCGTCTCTTTGGGTTGCCTCTGGGGAATGCCTGAGAGGAGCTGTGGGCAAGGCAGTGGGTGAAGGAGGGCTTTGACAACCGGGGCCGAAGGAACCTCGCTCGTTCAGAGGACAGTGAAATCTTGGAGAAGGTGTAAACTAAATCAAAACCTTTCCCAGTCGCCTTTACCCCTTTTGTGTCTATTTGGATTTTGCCTTCTCAAGGTTCTCAGAGACTTTTTCCTTTATAAATACTTGTGGTCGGCAATTAAAACCAAAAGAGCGAGTCATTAAAATGGGCCAAACTCTTGCAATTACAATGCCTTGGCATGAGAATTTTGTCTCTGAAAGAACTTGAGCACAGCTTAGAAATCAGCAACGACAGTTTGGCACATTTCTTAGCTACCAGAGCAACTGACAGAATTTGAAATCAGTCAGATTTGCAGGGAGGAAAAAACTGGTGAGTTAAAAAACAAGAACACAACAAGACCATGTCTGAATACATTTCCAGTCATCTGTACATAGACCATTTATTGAGAAAGATAAGAAAAACGAAATTTTCATAATCCTGATTACATGCAGAGGATTGACCCAGATGCATGATTTTAGCTGTATTTATTATATTTAAACACAATGTATGCCTTCACATGTGTTTACTGAAAGGAGGATCCACAACCACTTAAATTAAATGCCTCTTAAATATTCCTGTTTAAAAAAGAAACTATTGGATTCATGCATACTAAGAAGTAATGTATATGGCTGTGGTGCTCTAGAATTAATTAGGTCTCTTATTTTAGTTTTAGAATCAAGAAGATATTTTCTCATTGCTTGCAGAATAAAATAGTTAAATCCTCTGCTTAGATCTGAAAGTAGTTTTGCCCACAGCAATCAAACTAATATTTTCTTTATAGCTCATTCTCTCTGGAAGCCTTATGCTGATTTCATTAGACTTTAGATCAGGTTCCAAGTAACTAATTATATTTATAGTGCGATTTCTTTGCTCAGAACAACTAATTTAGTTAAAGGAGTTGGTGGGAATGGTGAAAGGTGAAGCAGTATTCCTTTGCATTACTTTGTCCAGGTGCAAGATACAAGGAAAACTGTTTGTCTTTGTGTTCATAAGCCCTCAGTATTAAGCTGAGCAGCAACTTTCCTGTTTTCAGTATTTTGTGAGAGCATAGTGATAAGTAGTTGATATACTGACTTTTATATTGAGTAGGGCTGATATATTTTTGGCATCAAAAATGGGATCAAAAAAAACTGGCCATCTGAAAGTGATGAGGAGTCAAAATGTGAGGATTTCCATGTTTTTCACATATGCTCCATTGCCACAAGTCTCTTCCAAACATTTCTTAATACATTTTCTCTCATACAGCTCTATTGTAAAGCCACCACCCTCCCTTTCATCACTTTCCCACCCTTGCCAGATATCCCCTCATCCATAATCCCCAAGCCTGCCCCTATTTCCTCAGCTCAGACCTGCTGCTCCACTCCAGCTCATCTTTGAAAGGGCCTGTGCTGCATTTAAAATGCTTGGAAAAAAGTAGGTTTGCTTAGCATCTTTATTTTGCTAAAGGATATCAAGGTTCTGTTCTTGCAACACTAGTACTGATTCTGTTTCTCTAAACTTCCTCTCTTATCCTAAGTCCACAGCTGTGTTTCTCTGGACAGAACATTATTGCTTTCCTTGCCCTTAGAAATCGACACGTTTTCAACATACAGTGAATGTCACATATCCAGAGTGCTCAGTCAAAAATTTTCTGGATTCTTTTGTTTTTCCCCTGAGACTGTAGTGCAGAGAAATAGGCCCATTACAAGTTGACTTTCTGACAAAAGGTCTGGTACTTGACACAACCCTGTAGACTACAAAGCTGTGTTGGGTCATTAAATGCTGGATCTTGTAACATTCTATTGGAAGCCTGCAGAATTCTGAGGGCCTGAGCCATAACATTGTGCTCTGATCTAAAATTTACTGAGAACCTTGAGTTACCTCTTTTTTTTTTTTTTTTTTTTTTTTTTTTTTTT
>VYZR01046400.1:48684-76439 GCA_013400675.1 Oxylabes madagascariensis
TTAAATGGTGTTGGATGTGCTTTGTACTTAGTTTTATCTTCCTGTGCTTTTGCTTCTAAATGTCAGCATAATTTTTCTGCCTTATAATATTGGAGAAGTTATAACCATCAATCAGTCCAATAGAAAAGCAGAAAAGATTAGATACCATTTATCTGTATTGGTTGCCCATTGTAATGACCCAGTGGACAACATGAACAGATAATCTGTTGCTTTGATGGAAACTAATTATTCTTAAGAGTGACAGCGTCGAAATAGCTTTTGTGACATTGTTTTTAAAAATGATGACTACCTAGTCATTGCTAGTGTAAGACTGCAATTTCTGTGCTGTTTTCCCTATATAAGCAGCAGGAAACTCAGATTTTCTTTCTTTCTTTCTTTCTCTTTTTTTTTAAGGAAAGAACCCTATTTGCAGAGACAAAAAAATCTGACATCCCATGTAAAATGCCTATTAAATTTAATACAGAAAACACTGCTCTAGCTGCTGAAAAGTAAAAGTGCACTGCCATCTTATTTCTGTCGCGTGTAGTTGATCTTGTTGTTCTGTGAATATGAAGCCTTTTTTATTTTGACAGCTAATGGTTCTGGTAGTGTACTGTGCTGGCATTCCACCTCTTGAAAAGAAAGTTTCCTGAAGCTAAAAATATATGCCTAATTGAATGATGGAATTAAAAGTAAGTGATACAGTTAAAAATAGCTGTTTCCATCCTTTCCAGGCACATGTAAATCACACAACTTTTACTCTGTGTCAGTTAAAGGACTGGGGGGCAAAAAAGCAAAAACTTTCAAGAACTTCCTTAAAACTTGCCTGTATAAGGACTTGGTGAATGGCAGGATTCTTCAGTGTGTCCTGAAATTCAGAACATGCAAACCATTGTTGACTAGGGAAGCGTGAGGAAAGAGTATGGGGAATGAGGTCTCCTTGCTCATACAGAGAGTGCGTGACCTCAGATCCTTATGCAGTTACAGGGCTGTGTGTGCCACTATTGGGTGGGCAGTGTTTGCATGGCAGGTGCCACGTGCCTTGGCCAGACTGGAGCTTCTTGAGTCTCCTACAGCTGCTGCTAAGCTTGTGAAACTACTGGTCTTTGGGGCAAAGTGAGCAGGGGAGGTGCTGTTTGGTAGGTTTGCTTTCAGTTGCACTTGGGCTGTGAGCTGGGCAGCCATGGGGCTGGTGCTGCCCCCACTCCCAGAGGTGTGCCATAGGTAGCTGGAGATGGCAGTGTTTTTATCTCTGCTGTCTGGCAAATTGACATGTCTGGGAGGAAGCAGAGCAATATCCTTGTCTTCCTAAAGAAATGGAGGGGTATACTAAGTCAAGAAAGTTCAGCTGACTGAACTCTACACTCTCGGTAGATGAGTGCTTTTTCAGTACTGTCATTTTATTTCTCTGCCCTGTGGGATGTCTGGACACACTACCTGGCCTGCTCAAAACGTCAGCTTGGCCACTTGGTCAGCTCTGATGTGACTTAATCTCACTTGGGCTGTTGTAAATCAAGATGTCAGTTCCACCATCCTGCAAACCCATGCAACTGGGATCATGGAGCTCGGACCTCTGCCCAGCACTAAGTGCAGATCACCACCAAAGGTCTGTGCTCTTGGGTTCTGTGGTCTTGGGTAGTCCAACCACAATTTGAAGAAATTTGAAGGCTTTGAGGCAATATCAAGCCTTGGTTGCTGTGGCTCTTCTCTGCACTGCTTTCTTGGAGGGATGGGACAAGGGAGCTCAGAAGAACTGGCTGACTAATTTGAACAATTAATACTGATGCATACTGTGGATAACGTAATATTCAGCACTAGACTAGATTTGTTCTCGTGGGCACTAATGAAAATTTCTCCCTTATATAGTTGTTTGGAGTTGGGAGCAAGCAGTAAGTATATAGACTGCTAATGAACTAATACCTAAAATAACTTAAATGCATAAAATATTCTATTGCAGAGCACCTAGAAATCCTTCTGAAGCCTCTGAGAATTAAATTGTGATGGTATTTCAGGATGGAAAGAGTCAATGGTAAAGATTTCAAGCGGTTCTGCAGTGAACACACTACATTGAAAATACATATTTTTAGCAGCACACTTAGTTCAGTATGGCTTCTGCAGACAGTTCTCTGCTATTCAGTCCAGTCCACATCTACCTTTTCTTCCACAAGTGTCTCTTCTTCCCTCTGCAAAAGCAGCATAAACCTATGGACTGAAGAATTTTGCTGATTGCTAGAAACTGGTTTTGCATAAATTCTCAGAAAGATGTGCTTTAATCCTGCTTTAATGTATTTTATTAGAAATACACTCAGTAGAGGCATCTCTACACACATCTCAAGTGTGCTTGTGTGTGTGTGTATGCATTTTTTAAGAATTCTCATAGAAATTCCACCATCTCTTCCGATGCTTTTCTTATTCTTAAATTGCTCTGGTGGTAGAGCCTGTGTCATCAGCCCTTTTTAAAATACACAAAGCAATCTGTCATCTTCTACATGGCATTTCAGATCTTTCCAAAGTGTCTATCTTAGCATCACTGAAAGAAAAAAACCCTGATGTTAAGAACTGCGAAGTTAATGGTTAATCTGTGGTGTCTGGTCCCCATCCATGGGACATCTTGTAGAACAATCAAGCCTTGCTCCCTCATAGTCCCAAGTAGCAATTGCTTCTGCGTCCTGTGAGACATGGGGCACTAGGGATGAAGATGGAATACCTCAGTAGCTAATTAAACAAGGCAACTTACAACTAAAGTACATGCCTGCCTAAATAGGCTGGAGTACAGGATCTGTCAAGCTGANGCTCCTTGAAGCATTTTCCTAAAAAGACATCAATCTTCACTGTTGCAAAGAAAGAGCACAAGATGTTTTAAGCATTTTGAAGGCAAAATGCACTGTCTGTACTTTCCTATTTCTCTTCTACTACTTCCTTGCTCACTGGGATGTATGTTTTTATAAGAATTCAGAAAAGGAGTATCATAAAGAAAAAGAAGGAACAATAACAAAGCAAATTCTCTGCTCTTCCCTGCCTGTCCACAGATTTTCTAACCTTGTCTATGGCTGAGCTTTCTAAAATTATCTTATCCATGCATTTCAAGGGTCACCAGGACTTCTTTCCAAAGAGTCGGTGAAGAGAGTCATGAAAAATAAAAGCATGGAAAATAATAAAACAATTGCTTTTCCTCAAAGCATTTTATCTTCTTCTCCTCATCCAGTCTGGATCAAAAGAAACACATATGCAAAATCTGAAGGAAATAAGCAAAATATTTGTTGGAAATATACATTAAAAAGGATGGAGAGAGTTGATAAACAATACAGGTGTAGAAGCAAGAATGTAAGGAAAAACAGCACCAAGAAGCTACTGCTACTGAGGTTATGAATAATCTTCTCTGAGTGAGGACAGCCGAGATCAGTGGTATTCCAAAAATCTGTGGAAAAGTCTGTGCTGTAACAGAAAGATGTCAGTGTAGAGAAAAAATATTTAGCAAATTTGGTAATAGTTACTGAAATAGACCTGCAAATGAAATTTTCCTTTCTCTAGAAAAGGTTGCACCTTTAGAATAAATCATCTCCTTAAACTTATGGGTTGATCCTGGACAAAGAACTGTGCAAAGCAATTGGAATGTACAATACTGGGGCTCAAGACTCTTAAATGATTTTGATAGGAAGCTCAATTCTTGTTAGGAGTTAGGAGTCTTCAGAGTAACTGAGGATTTTGGAAGGTTTGGGACGAGCACCCAGCTGACATGGGCAAACTTTGTTGAGAATGAGTATTGACTGTACCAGTGAAAGAGTAGGAATGGTTTTGAGTGGAAGATTTTGACCATCTGTTGTGAGTGATGTGAATTTTAAGGGATAAAAACAGTTAGCATAAAACTTGTACAGATTGCTGGTGATAGTGTACAGGTAGCTGTCACAAGGAACTGTTAGATGTAGTGGAGGAATGGAACAAATATGGCAGGATAGAAGTATAAAAATTGTAACTCTGCTCACTTTCGTACCAGTGTTCCAAGGAAATACTAGCAGTCCGGGCAGATAAAATTCCTGAAAGTTTGTGAGTGAGACTGGGAGCCAAATTCTGCCTTCAAAAAGGGTTTAGGCCACACAAGGATCTGCATTGTCTGAGCTGAAATCAGAATGTCATATATAGAGAACACAACTGGTCCTTCAGCAGGGGCTGGGCTCCAAGCCTTGCTGTAAGTGTTGTACTAAAGCTCAGATGTGCACTCTTCTCTGCCCCCTTTTGCAAAGCAGCTTAAACGAGAAAGCTGGAAATTGCCTTTACTGCTGAGGAGGTGGGGTGATGGAGGCTTCTCAGATGCAGCTGAACACCTTCCAACCATTTGGCAATTGCAATCATAGACGTGCACATTATTGCACCAAAATCACCAAGTCCACCTCAGGTGCTGAGCAGGAGTGTAGAGAAGGAAAACTCTCTGCATTGTTTGTTGCTGAAAGAAACTCTGAGCAAGTCATTCTCTGGGCACTTTGACAAGATCTTGGTTCTATAATGATGGAAGTTCCTGGATGTTTCTGCCCCCAAGAAATTACTTTGGATTTGTTTAAATGTCTTAGTCTTCAAATGTCTATTTAGTTTTTTTCAAGGCTAAGATATTCCTAAAGCTACATTTGAGACCTTTTATAGAAAAATGGTAGGAAAATAGAAAACTAAATTTTACTAAATCATGGGCCAAGGAAGTACAATATTAAATTACTGACATAGGCTGAAGTCTGGAAGTGCAGATGCATCCTTGCAATAACTTTCATCTTAATTGTCTGTTTTCTGTTAAATCAGAGAGAAAATGCAAATTACCATGAGATTGGACTTAATTTATATTCTGGGTAACTAAAGTGTTTTATGAATGTTTTCCCTTACAAAAAAATGCCTTTTGAGATACAGAAAATATTCACATCCATTTTCAGATACAAGTAGATATTCCTGCTTTCAGTACAGTAATTCAAAATGGAAAATGTTCTAAATGAATCTGAAGCTAAAATAAAAGCATCTGGGATTTGATTTACCCCAGTAATTCCCCCTCTCTCTTTTCACTAATGGGAAAGGGGCGGGGAGGGGAATCTCTAAAGCAGAAAAACAAATCATCAAAACATTTTTTAAATTTAGTTTGTTTCAAATCCTCTTTCATACCTGTGCTAGACTCCTAAAATTAAAAATAGTCACAAAATAAGGGGAAAAGGTTTTACTCCTACTGACATTTGAACTTTGCTACTTGTTTCTTCTAAAACAAAACTGGCAGAAGACTGAGCCAGACCATTTCTGTTCAGGAAAAGCCACCTTTCAAATCAGGTGACGTATCAGCCGTGGTTTCAAAGGCAGTAAGGTGCTTAATGCCCCTGTATCTCCTGGCAGGTGTGAAGATTCACCTAATCATTCTGCATTACTGTAAATAACTGCCCAAACCATGATTAATAGAGAATTTGTCCTTAAGGCTTAATCTTAATGCGCTTGCAACACAAGTGCTATAAAAAAAAGTGATGTCCCAGTTGTACACTGGAGTTCAGTTTTGGTCTGAATACTGAGTGTGCAGAGTTTGGCTAATAGCAGTCAAAGTTTTCTCATTATGTGGATACTCACTGAAACACCTAAAGTAACCCTGGACTAATAAAATTAGAAGTGGAATCAGCAGAATGCTGCAAGACAATATTTCATTTCCTGAAAATGTTTTTCCAGCTAATAAACATCTGCCAGAAAGGACTCCATGGGGGCAAGAGCATCTAAAAATATGGAAAATTCAAGGAAGTATTCCTTGCTTGAATATGTTGCTAATGACTTGGTCAACTGAGAGTGTGAAACACAGCTCATTTTTGTTTGTTGTTAGGCAAAACGTGCTTGATTCCTAAGCGCAGAAAATATGAGCTTTTGATATCACTAGTTAGTCTAATTGACTCATCTGAGTCCTGTTTGAGCCCTATGATTCATCATTTTTCAAATTAGTAGGGACATAGGTAGGATAATATGCGGGTATAATCAGTAAAACATTTACAATGCTTTCCACTGTAATGGATTATCCTGTCATTTACAGTATCTCTTATTTCTGCTATTATCAGGGCTTCATCTCCCAATTAAAAGCTTCATTAGTTCATTCTTGAGGAAGCTGCCCCTCTGCATTGCTGCTGACAGCTGAAGGAAGTGTGTCAGCTTGTTGTGCAGAGCATTATTTGCTTGAAGATGACAGCTCGCTTTAGCATAGACGTCCTCCTGCTACACAGGAGATACTTAAGTGTCAAGCATTTTCAGGCCATCCATCTTCTTTGGCCATTCCACCCACCCATGCTCGAGCCACGTCCACCAGTGCTGCTGCCCCTCTCTGCCTTCCCTTTGTCATCATGTCATTGTCAGTTGTTCAGTTTATTCAGTGATTAATCATCATTTGGAAGGTTCTGCTGGGAGTAAACAGAAAAGGGGGTAATTCCTGCAGGTGGTTTCTCTCTGATTAGTTAAAGCTGCAATGGCTGGCTGCTGAGCCTTTGTTTCGGCTTCTTCTGAAGATTGCCTGGGGTTTTTCCTTACCAGAATCTAACTGGGCTGGTGACTGTGGGCCTGCCTTGGGTGTCCTACTGGTGAATGCTGAGAAGCAGGCCTGTTAGGCTCAGTGGATTTGTGTCCCTCCAACAGAGGAATCAGCTCTTTTGCAGAGGTTGTTGGAGGGTTTTTGTAAGGAGTCCCTTGCTATATGTCCAGGCTAACCCTGATACAGGTTTAGCAGCAGAGCTTTTCACTATTCATTCAGAAACACCTGCCTGGCTGCTTTGTGCATAAAGGAGAAAATGTTGCCTGGAAGATGAGGGCAATTCAGCTTCTCATGCTTCCTTTGTATTTGCACCAACTATTTGACGAAATCAAGTAATAATAATTTTCGATGACCTTTGAGAAGTGAGAATGATAATATTCAAAACTGTGGAAAACAAGGGAGCTCTTTTAAATTTTGCTTATGTCTTTTGCACAATGGCCTAAATGCAGCTCTTTCCCCATCTAATAAAGCATGGTTAATTTTGCACCTCTTTGGGTCACATGAAAAATATAAATTCCATGTATTCTGTCTACTTCTGTATTCCTTGAAATTTATGCACAGTTAGAACGGTTGATGACAGTAACAGCTATGCCATGGTTCCAGATCTGTTAGCTTGCCTGAGTATTAAATTGCTCTTCATATTTCTCTTGCAGATTAATATTTCTTTTTATGCTGCAGCAGCTTTTAATGTCATCAAAAGGAGACAAGATGAATAAGATACGTGTGGGAGGATGAAGCAGTGGTCACTCCAAGTATCCTGCTGTTTACTCTGGCTGCAGAGTTTATAGTCCCTCCCACAAGGCAGCTGGCACTGGGCTGTGATTTTAGTACTTGCATTATTTGTAATTCACAGCCTCCAGTCATGAAATAACAAACTGAGCATTCAGGTAAAGGCAGCAGCTGTATTCTGACAGGCAGACTCGTGAATGTGATGGGGTAGCTCTGAGTGACATGGTGAAAGGACTCTGGGTTTGCATGTTTACTGTTTGTTTTATTATATGCTTATGAAAGGGTGCATGAGTGGATAGCTGTGGGTGGAAAAGGCTTGAAGAGCTGTGCAGCTAGACTTACTGAAACCTGAAGAAGATGAAGTCGGTAGCTTAGGTGGTTGTATGTTTAACTAAAAGCATTTTCAATTTTTATGCAAAGAAAAGGCCTCCTTTTGGCGTGTTTGACCAAATCACTACATGATTTGCAAGGGCTCTGCTCCACCTCTTCTCCATATGTAGGAAGTGAGAAGCAAGAAATCCAAGGCAAGCAAATAGCAGTGGTGAATGGGATAGCTTTGAGAAGAGTTTTGTCATGCAGACCTGCTATTCTAGCTCTACTGGGTACGGCCATAGTGAGCATTCCTCTGCCTGGGAATGATTCTCCGGGGGTGTTTCAAAGAGTGAAAAAGCAGCCTGCATGCCCTTTATTGTCCCGAGGCCTAAGCTAGGACATTTCGGGGGAGGGAGGAGGGATAAGACAGGCCAGCAGTCGCATGTGTAAGTCTGTCCACGGTCCTGTGTCCGCACCAAGTATGCGGGCATGGGTGGTAGGTAATGTGCCAACAACTGCTGCGTTAAGCTGCAACAGCAGCTCTTCAATGCTGCTGAAAGAGTCAGTCAAATGAAGGGGGAAAAAACCAAAAAGCAATCTTAAAAATCATTAAGATTTTGAAAACAAGTTGTTTGAAGGTTTATTTGCCCATACTTCTGAGAAGTGTCTGATAATTCTCACCAAGGCTAAATTTGCTACCTAGCAGCATTAAAAAAAAATTAGAATGGACTTTTCCAGACGCAAATGCCTCTAAGAGGGAGCAGCACCTTGTGGTAAGGCACCAAATCCACATGGCTTTTAATATCAATACAAGACCTGATAGTACTATTAGCAGTTGCTATGAGAGGGCTCACCCACCTGGTTGCATATGCAGAGCCCTCTTAGAGTTTGTGTCTGTGAAGCGCTCCCAGGGTACCCCCACAGATGGGGATTGTGCATACACTAATGGGAACCCTCTGGATTTTGCAAACCCACATAATTGTTCAGCCCAAAACAGGAGCCTTGGACTAAAAGTCAAGCAGGAGGAAGCCTTGAGAGTCAGGTCTTGACAATCAGTAAGACTTTTCCTCCAGGAGTTGCCTGATTCACATGCAGAAGGAGCCTCCTTTGGCAGTTCTAGTCTTGGGCCTTCTTTGCATTATCAGAAAAACCTGTCTATAAAACACATCAGTCATAGTATTCATGTGTTTCTAGTTAATAATTGATTTATGCTATACCCTAGCTGTTTTAGTCTTTTGCAGCTGTTTATTGTAGTATACATATAAATAAAAAAATCAATAGAAGTAGAGAGTAACAAAACTTCATAGAGACTTACTCAGAACAAAGTGCTATAGGAAAGACTTGAATTATGCTTTTAGAGCTCATGTGGGTCCTTCAGATAAAGTTCACAAAGTTGGCCGCAGTTTGTTTTTCATGAAATGTAAGGAAACAACAAAGATGGTGGCATGGGGTCGCTATCACAGGACCCCTTGCCCTTCTGGTGCTTCCCCTCCCTTCTCACGCCAGGGCCAGCATGGAGGAGAAGCAGTCAGCAAAAGGCAGGAGCCAAGGACGCTGGGGATACAAGGGACCTTTCCTCTTTGGAGCAGCTGGCATCTTCTCTTTCTGTCCCAAGGCAAGAGCCTCCACGAGGTGTAGCCAGAAGTCATGCTGGCTGTTGGGGTCACCATCAACCTGTCAGCACGGGGTGCGTTCACTTCTGCTGCACCCAGTTCTGTGCATGGTGGGGTGCTGGGGACACCCCAGGGCTGGGAACTGTGCCTCCACCCCGGGACCAGGTGGTCCCTGCAGCCACAGGAGCTGACATGAAAACAACAGCTGATTAATGTTTTTGTGTTGGATACTTTATAACATTAACATTTTCCTTTTATTATTATTTTTGTTTACTCAAATTCTACTTAGCGCGTCATAGAACAATGTGAATATGCCTTCACCCTGTTGTAATGATTATTGTCTTTTAACCAAGCTACACAGTCAAAGTGGACTTTGTATGCAAGCAGAGGTTTTACATTTTTCAGTGAAAGGTGGGATAATTTTAAAAACATGCCAAATAAGTTGGTGTGTTGTCCATAAAGGGTATCTAATTTGCCAAGGTTTTATTTGCAAAATAACATAATGTTTCTGATTGAAGGTGATACTGTGGAATTTTTTTTAAAGGTCAGATTTAAAAGAAAACCACTTAAAAACGTAGAAATGAGGTACTAGGGAAGGAGAAATCAACAAAGCAAGCTGACTACAGGCAGACACTAACTTAAAAACCAGAAAATTATTATTACATTAAATACACAAAATGAAGTATTTACACTCTGGCTTATGTCAGAGAACCCGTACATACTGAGGGATTTCAAAAGTTTCTGGTTTTGTTTTTTGATGATTTTGTGAATTGATTAATGCTGTTAATATGCCTGGTATTGTACAGTGAGCTCTACCCTGCTGATAATAGCGCAGCCCCCTCAATGTAAGGACTATACTGAATTAACATATAGCTGCAGGTGACATGGCATCCTATTTTTACACAAATCAAATAGGCACTCCAATCTATCTATTAGATGCTTTTCCTCAGACCTCCTGTCACTGAAGCCATTTGGGGAGTAGGGTTTGATGCTGTGATTAATTCCAGTTCAAGCAGCTATTTTTGGTGTTTGGATATTTCCTATAATGCAGAGCCCAAGACTTCACTCAGATGAAATCTGAACTGATCTGGTCGCATGTGATCTGTATCTGAAGGATACTGGAATAGTAAAGGAGTATCATGCTGCATAATGGAAGAAAAGCCACGGATCCTAGTCCCCTCAATTTTTAAACATGATTAAACCAAATTATTTTACACAGACACACATGCATCTGTATTATACAGAAGAACATTTTTATGTGTTTTTGTCAGTCTTGTGGGTGTTTTTTAGATATTGAGAGCCAAATAGTAGCGTCCAAGTTATATCCTATCCTTCCCAGAGTGGTGTGCTTTTTGAAAATAAGATCTTTTTGGAAAGAGGGTTTAACTGGTTTTGTCCAGATAGACCTCATGAGTTGACTTTTTGTGGCAGTGGTTCAGCAGTGCAGCTACATTATGGAAGAGCTGAGGGTACTTAATCCTCTCACCTCTTACTCTCAACCAAATTATACGTTGTGAATGACACTGAGTTTGTCACAAATGGAAACATCTTAATATACTGAAAAAAAATCATTTATTAATATTTTACTTCAAGGATAATTTCCCCCCCAGTTATTTTCATTGTTTCTAGCAATATCTTTTATGATCATAAACCCCCAAGAGAGCTCATTAATGCATGTCATGTGCATCAGTATATAAATAGCTTCTACTGTGTGTAGTAGTCAGACCATGTTTGTGGGCTGGAGCAGGCAAATAATGTTGGTTGTCTTTATTCATTCTTACACTCTCACTGCTCCCAAAGTTTATATTTATGTGTTCTCCCTCTTGATGCAATTTTGACTCTAGTGATGATGGAAAGTACAACTTTTGGTTTCTCAAATAAAATAATGAAGGAAAGCAATTGCTTCACTAGGTATTGTTAACTATATGATACTGAAGTTTTTAATGGAAGTGTGATGTGGATAAAAGTACAAGGCTTGTTAATTAAGGGCAGTTATTTTCCGAGAACAAGAGAACAATGCAACATAAATGTGTGTACAAAAATGTGTCGCAGAAAAGATTTGCAAATGTGCTTATTTGTGAAGAAAAAGAAGTGTATTTAGATGAGCCCATGGAAGACTTTGAACTGCATGAGGACTATTTCTATATAATAGAAGTACTACTATTATCTAGAAATAGTCCTCATACAGTCCAAGAAATACTTCTTCCTATAATGATGAAAAGGGGAACACACACAGTGACTGGTGTCTCCTTTCTGGCCCACTAAAACTGATGAAAGTTTTTCAGCCAAAACGATATCCAAACGGAAAATAGAATTTTGTTCAAAATTATATTTTCCTTGTGTAAAGGATGCAGATTTTGGTGGGAAATTTTAATTAAATATAAGGATTTCAGCGCCTTGGGTTTGCGTTTTTGTTTTTTTGTTTTTAATCAGTACCCCTCATTACAAACCTAAGTCTTAATTTCACTATTTTTTCTCCCTTCCCTCTATAATGACTTTTCAATGTACCTGTATCCTCAGACTTCAGAAGAAAAGACAGAGAACATGCAATTATTTCTCATTCTGCAAATCTTAGAGGTTGATGGCAGTAAAAAAGTATTTCTGCTTCTCTAGGCTCAATGTCCATCTTCTAGGCAAGATCCCTACCTAAACTGGACTGGCCTGCAATGGTTAAGCGTCTAGAATAAATAAAATCTAATAAAATTGAGATAATTACCCTGTTAACTAAGAATTATTCATATGAATATATATTGCAGCTTGAAACACTGTCCCTCAGCTGATAAAATGTTTTATAGCAATGATCATAAAACCACATGTCATTTCCTTTGTTTATATTCTTTTTGAGCTTTGCGAACACACTGCAGAGATCTTGAATTGTGTCTCCTGAAATGACAAACCTACACAATTCAAGTGTTGTCATACGATAGGTGTGCGAAGGAACGGAAATCTCAGAGATCCTGCTGGCAGCCATCGATGCCAATCGCGTTGGCTGGAGGTGCGAATGTTCCTGCTGGAGCCGTCGTGCTGGAAATGTGCACCAGAGGAACAGCTGCCCTTCTGGCTCTGCAGCACATTGAAATAGCTGCTGCATAAAGCACCGAGAGAAAAGAGCACATAAGCACTATTTCAGCTGGAAAGAGCAGGAAGATGTGTTTCCCATCATAACTATAAAAAAGTATTTGATTATTTATGTAGGATTTATGCTCATCTCTATGAGTGGGGGATTTATATAGAATATTTACTGTACATAAAGATAGGAAAATACCCCAAATATTCCATTATATTAGTTATTCCTCCACCAGCATCCATTACACAGTTCATTTTCCAATTAATCTTTACTGTCAATCAAATGTTATTCTTCTTCTGCATTCCCAGTGGTAACTTCCATCCTATGAAACAGTTTGGCAATGAATGAATTAATGAAATGATATTAGGTGATTTTGTTGCCTATATATCTATCGTATAACGGCCACTGGGAATCTTGCTGTTTAAGAATGACCATATACAAAAAGACAAAATACAGCAGTCTTCAAAACGATTGTTTTTGTGGCAGATTATAACCGAGAGGTATGTCTGAAAGAGGGAAAATGGGAGATAAAGAAATGGAAGTGGTTTGTTATTTCTCCTTTTTTCTCTTCCCCAGTTTTAGACTTTTAGTATGGCCCTTCCCCAAAGCTTCCTAAAGAAGCTGAACTGTGAAAGATGGAAGTTCTTCAAGGAGTTGACTAAAGGTAGAAAACAAGGACCAAGAATAAATTATTAGGTTTCTCAATGAATAGACATCACAGGAGAGTCCTTTGGGAATGAGTGCTAGTCCTGGGCTGTTCTACATCTTCATAGATAATCACTTGTAAGGTGGGTGGTGGCGTAGTGAGAGTATTCACTGATATGACATTATTAGGACAGTTAACTAAAGATGTTGCAAGAATAAAGGTTTTAAAATAGATATAGAACAGTTTCATCCTATAGAAAGTCCAGGAAATTAAAAAGGTGGATGACATTCAGTACAGATTAAATTAAATTAAGGTACATGGGGAAAACACCTGATATTGCATGCACAGTAATGGGCTCTGAACTGCTTACTGTCATTTTAGCATTATCACAGCTCTTGAAAACACTTAATCAGTGCTCAGTAGCAGGAAAAACCCACACAAAGTTAGGAGAAGAGCAGGAAACAAGATAGAAGAACAGTTTGATCATTGCAGTTAACCATGAGTGTAGTTAAATGGCTAGCACTTCTCTGCACAGAAGAGAGGGGATTGAGGAAGGGATTATAGAAAACTGTAAAACTCATGAAAAAATTGAACTGGGAATTACTGTCCCTTGTCTCCTATAGAACTCCCAGGAACTATTAAAAAATCCTTCAGGCTGTAGACTGAAAACAAGCAAAAGAAGTAACTTTTTCCCACAGTGTGCAATTAAACTCTGGAAGTCACCATCATGGGATGCTGTGGATTGTTACAGGCTTACATGTTCTAAAAGCAATTAGAAAAATCAATGGAAGAAAAACTCCTCTACTAAGTGCAAAGGTGCCAGGCCTGGCTTAGGAAGCTGTTATATATACATCCACCCTGTCTTACCTCTTTCTTTCAGTGGCAGGGGCACAGGGTTGTTAACACCTGGCTCAGGAAGGTTGCTGCTGGTAGTTGGGTACAGCCAGGAAGGTGAAAGAAGCAGGTTGCCTTTCCTCAGAGCTCTGGAGGTCCAATTACAACAGGTAGCAAAGAGCTAAAAGGCAAGACAACTGCTTGATGCACTTCCAGAAATGAAGTGGTAATTTTGGGAGAAGAAATGGAATAAGTTACAGTGAGAAGGGAATTGGGAATCATCTTGACTATTGATGTTGGCTTTTGCAAGGAGCTGTTTGTCACTGCATTTTCACCGAGTTCTGTGAGGCAGAGCTGGTCTGAGGCACGTGAAAATTGCTGCTGCAGAGCTGCGGTGGGTCATCACCTGCCATGGGGACTATGGCTTGGCTTAGAGTGCCTCACCTCCTATCCTGCACAGACAATCCTCAGCAAGAAGCTGACTTGTCAGGGCTTTTTGCACGGAGGGGGGACTGACTTCCACGAGTACGGTTTGAGTTGGCAGTCACGTTGCCTATGAAACCTCATGTAAGTGGAGGTTTGCAAGGCTGGATCCACAAAGAGGCTGGTGGACTTTGGTTACATTCTTATCTGTTTAGGTAAGGATTACTTCATTTTAGTCAGTTTATTATTCCAGTTTATATTTGTCTTATGAAGAATAAGAGTTTTGCTTAGTCTCTGAGGAAGAATGCAAATAGGTGGGGAGTGTGTTCTTTACATTTTGAGTATCTGGTGGCTTAAAGGTTGAGCTCAGTTGCATAACTTGAGGGCTGTATGTCTTGATGTACTGAACAGTTTAAAAGAAGCCATTGTTTTCTGATCTTCCTTTTTTTTTAAGTAAAATTCAAATTTGAAATATCTTTTGAGCAATGCTTTGAAGTAGAGTGTAGCTCCCAGAGGTGGGTAATCTTCATGCTAATTTACTATACAACAATGTGCATTATTAAAGCACATCTGAATGATTCATCCAGTGAATGAAGAAAAATTATTCCAAATTATTATTGATGAGTTAATCAAGATAGCCATGTCAACTTTCTTTTGTCCATTAGTGTGAACAGTATTTCACAATCATCATAATAAGAGCCAAATGTTAATGGCTGAGGTAATCAGACTCTAATGAAGAGCAGTGAAAAGTGCTCTCTTTAAATAGTTTACAGTTTTCCTAATCACTGGAGTGGTCAGTTGGTCCCATGTTTCCTCATATTTTATAATGTACTTTACTATCAGCTTTTTGTTTTAATTTACTTTTTCTTTCTTCAGAGGGCGAAAAAAAAAGTAAGAAACATAAAACTATGTAATAGCAAAGCAAATAAAACTGCTTTTATAATGTGAATACTTTCTAGAAGAAAACGATTTTACGTCTAGAATTACAGGTATCTGGGAGCTTTCTTCTACCTTTAATTTTTGCTCTTCATATAATTCTTTTGTTGAAAATGATCACTGTAATTTTTAAGAGCTCAGCACAAGCTTAAATCTCATCCAGCAGACAAAGATCCTTGACCAGTTTTAGGGAAGAATATTTTAACTGCTATCAGTGTCTCCCAAGTAGTATGCATGTGATCCACAAATAGGCAGTTCAGGAACTGGTTTGCGTGACTGATCCTGAGAGTAAATTTACTCAGGTGGCTTTTCAGGTTCTATGTCTTTCTCCTTACTGTTATACTTGTCTTTCTCTCCCTGTAGTATCAGAGACTGTTCTTTGAAAGTATGTTTTCTCTTTGAATGTAACCTTTTAAAAATGAATAAAAATTATATAATTATGTGTCATTTTAGGCCAACAAACTTGCCAAGTGCTCATAGTTCTGACTGGTCCAGAAAATATCCATCTAGCTTCCTCCTTCTTTTCCCAAGGGGTGAAACTTTCTAGCACCATCCGATAAAATGGAGACCATAAGTGTAAAAGATCAAAATCCACTAAACTAGAGCCACAGGAATGTCCTAGGTCACTGCAGTGGTAGTAGATAGCAGTAAAAAGGGAAGAAGTAAGCTTGGCCTGAGGGAAAATGCCTTTCTGACTTCTTTCCAGTTCTCTTCCCTGGACAAAAACCTTACCATCTGTAAGTTTCTGATCTGATGGATTGCTCTGAAGGCTAGAAGGAGTAACTTGAATGGTTCAGTTACTCACAGTTTGTAAGGTGGGACAAACACAGTGTTATTTTGCTGTGCCACGTATCTGCACCAATTCTGAGGACATTTGAACCAGGACATGGCATCATTGAGTCATTCCTCAGGCTGCCAGGGACCAAGCACCAGCCAGGGAACAACTCCATCAGCAGGCCCAAGCACAGCTATTTGCCAGGAGACATTGGCCCTGCACTTGAGCAAGGCTGGGGTGTTAGAGCAGAAGGTAGAAACCTTCTGTTTCTACTGTCAGATACATGTCCAAACCATTTGCCTTCGAGGAGGACTATTGGGAAGGAATACAAAATCTCCACGTGTTTACAGCCTGCCCAGGCTACAAGGAGGCAACTAGCATTCTCCTTAAAATATTTTATCTGTTTTTCTGACTAAACTCTTCAGGAATGTTCTCGGAAAGCTGGGGGAATAACAGTTTCTGGGGATGTATAATCATGCCAATCATTACAGGAGCCGTTTGCTGTGGCTCTTACCCACTCCAACAACTTGAGATAGTAGAGACGGTGTCAAATGAGAAGTGAGAAGGAAGATTTGATGAGGTGTGAGAAGCCCCTATGCAGACAGTAAATGTACACTTTATTTAGCATGTCTTGCTCTTCCCTCCCCAAAGAGAGAACCTCTTGGATTGTTCAAATTACCAGTCCTCTAATGTAGGTCACAAACATGCTAACAAGTAAGAAGTAGAGGGCAACATTTCTTTTTAAATTGTTCTAAACTATCTTAGATATATGTCCATGTGTATACACCAGCATGGCATTAAGAAGGCCAGGGGGAAGATGGTATTTTTCCTGTTGGGGCTTACCAGTAATATCTTTTCTTTTCATGTTTTGCTAGCTTCTATTTCTAAGCTGAATTTGCCATGGTATGTGTACATTTAATATGCTCTGTAGGGATGGAGGGAAAAATGCAAGCACAGTTTTTGAAAATGTGGCCTGTCTCAGGCATAAGGTGACATGTGACACCAGGCACTGTCACACGTACATCAGAAGGACCAGCTTGTCCTTGCCTGGCCTTCAACATTTGAAGTCAAGCTTGCCTGAGAAGCTGTAGAATAAAGGTAGTCTTGTAAGTTCAGAATTCCTCTTATGCCGGGTACTGCAGGTTTTGGGAAGTGAATTTCATAATTAGTTCTCATTTTATGTCGTGAAATGATATGTTCAAAACATAGGATGTGGTCTTTCCCAGAGTCTGGTGAGAGTCAAAATCAGATCTGGAGCCAAATCCAATGGTTTAACACACCTGTACTGGAAAGAGAATATTATACTTTTACATTATAATCATTGTGATATACCTGTATACTCTCTTATGCTGTTTTATACAACAATAAGCTTGGGATGAGCTATCTTAATGGGAATTTCCTGAGTTTTAATCTTGATCCTGTCACACTACTTATCTTTTCTCAATTACACACTGCTTATTTTTTTTATAAACACCATGATGTTACATAAGCTATTAGTAGGATGCTCAAATTATCACCTGGGTAAGCTTTTGTATCCTTTTTATCTGTTCTTCTTTGCATTATCTGACCTTTAGAAAAATACAATTAAAGTACATTTTAAGCTGTATATAAATGATTTTAAATGAATTGTTTGCTAGATAGATGACATTTATATGCAGTGTGAGTTACTTATGCATGCGAAAGAAGAGATTAAGAGAGCTTTTTTATATTAAGTGTACACTATCACATTCATGTTGTGTCCACCTGCTGTCGATGGCCTTGTAAGACCTTTGGTGTTTGATTTACAGGTTACAGTCAATTTTCTTGCCCATTGCTGTGCTGTTGATGGTTTTGCTTTCCTAAACCCTTGTTATCTTGAGAGACTTTTTTGTGAACTTAATTCAGACACACCCCGATGCTGAATTCTGCTGTATCTCTGTGAGCTGGTAATTTCCACCTATTCACGGGCCCATCTGGTTCCTTCGGAGGCTGCTGCCTTTGACTGAACCAAAGCTTTGCTTTCACACAATATAGTATAGTTTGTGTAAATGTATATATTGTTCAGCTCTCATGCTCTTAGGAGTCAATTAGTCAGTAGCAAAGGCATATCTTACCTCAGGAAAGGTGGTGAGGCAGCAATTGTCTTCTGGAATGGTGTTCAGCCTGAGAATGCTTAGAGCAGCAGCCTGATGCCATATTCCTGCTGGAAGTTCAGCACCCTGAGCTGTAGCAATAAAAAGCAGGTCTCCAGCTTCTGAGAGAAAGTGCAGCCCAGGAGATAAGGAAAGCCTGCACAAAGTATTTCATGGCCATTCCCTGCAACCCCCTTTTGTATCTTCGTGCATGTTCCTTCTCTGTCTGGAACACTCCTGTTCTATTACATATTTGTTCAAGCATGGCACATAAGCAGCTGGCTGTAAAGCAGCATGAGACTGAGTGTGTTTGTGAGAAAGATAAAGTCAGGTAGGTGAAAGCCCTCCCCAAGCTTTTTGGACCACTCCAGTGTCTTCCAAAGGCATCAAAATCATGTTTACAAAGTGACACAGCTTCTTCCTGTCTTTGGGGGCCTCTGTCATCAAAGTGCTTATAAAAACCACATGGAATACAATATTGAATTTTTATATTTTTCTGTTGTTTTTGTGCTTGGCTTGGCAGATGTTCACGTGTACCCATTCAGTCTGCTTCCATGCATCTTCTGCAGATACTAATATGCAGCATACAGTCCTTGTAAGCATGTTGGCTCCCGTTTATAGGCTGCTTTCATTTCTTCTGCTCCCCTGCTTCAAAACCCTTCACAAATGGGGGTACAGTGGTGCCCAGAATCTCAGAACTCACAGAATGGGAAACTTCGTACTTGGAGGAGTGTCTTTGCTACAGCCAAATCCTCTGCCAATTTTCTTTGGCTGTAATGACACTAGAGCTTGCTGTATTTGAGAAATATGTTCTGTCAAATGATTCAGTGGTGGTTTTTTTTTTTCTCCAAAGGTTCCTCATTTTTTTTCAAAACAAGAAGGTAGTTGGTACAGGGAGTACCACTGACCATCAAAGTGTTTGTACTTCAGGGACTTACCTGACGGTTGATGTTCATATGTCTTTGCTGCTTTCATTCAATCAAATACAGGGATGGAATTTGGCTAATTAACATGACAAAGTCAATGTCAAGACTCATTGCAATGAAGAGAGAAAGAATTCTTATTTGCAGGGTAGTTTCTCAACAGCCTGGTTGCAGAGAAACACTTTCCCTCCTTGAATTGTGTGGGTCATGTAGTCTTAAGGAAAATAGCTCAGTGGTGATTAATTTGTTGATTTTGTACACTAGTTTGTTTTCCAAAAGAATTCCTAAAAAGGCAACAGAACTGTCATTTATCCTGTTCCCATCACAGTCGTCTAGCTTAGTTTTTCAGAAGTACCTGGGTAAGCTGTTTTCATTCCTGAAGTTCTGTTCTATTACTTCAGCTGAGGAAGACTGGCACCTGCTTAAAGCTGCATCAGGTAACTTCAGAGTTTTCTTTTTTTTTCTTGAGAGCGGGTTTACCCTGGAGATCTCCCATCTGGCTGTCTGCAGCTTTCAGCTGACTCCAATGGCCATACCCTGCTCCGGCTGCATCCGTGCAAGGTTTGTTACCGTAACTTCGTTGTGCTCACCTGCATGTCATAGAGATGGGTCTTAGAAGCCTCATTTAGTCCTGACATTTAAATGGGTTCTTTCTCCTGATTATGAGGACTGACATATTGCCGTGGTTTGACACTGGCCAAACGCCAGGCACCCACGAAAATCATTCGCTTACCCTCTCCTGCTACAGTTGGGCGGAGGAGAGGGAAAAAAAATTCATGAAGGGCTCATGAGTTGAGATAAGGACTGGGAGAAAAACACTCTAAGGGCAAAACAGGTTCAAATTCATACATATAAAGTAAATTTATTATTAACAGAGTCAGAGGAGGATAATGAGAAGTAAAATAAGCCTTTCAAGCACCTTTTTTTCCCCCAGCCCCTCCCTCCTTCTCTCCAACAGCACAGGGAGACGGGGCCTGGGGGTGTTCATCAGTTTGTCACTCGAGATCTTTTTCCATTCACTCAGGGAGAGGACTCTTTTTTCTGCTATGCCGTGGGTCTCTCCCATGGGCAAACAGTCCCAAACAGTCCCAAAACCGTTGTGGTGTGGGTCACTCGTCCATGAGGTGTAATCTTTTAAGGATAGGCTGCTCTAGTTGGGAAGCAAGGGCTCTCTCTCTCTATCTCTGGAAGCAGGGGCCCTCTCTCTCTATTCAGGCCCCTGGCTATATTACAGCTTTCTCTGGCATCCACTCGCTCTGGCGTGAGCACTTCTCCCGCGGGCTGCAGGTGGATCTCTGCGTCCCCTGTGGACTTCATGCATTACAGGGGGACAGTTTGTTTCACCATAGTCCTCGCTACGGCTTGCAGAGGAATCTCTGATGCCTTAAGAGGCTAACTGGAACAAAGGTTAGACAGTGCTAAAGGAATAAAGTAGGTATTTATTAAAAAGGCATTCAAAGGATACACCTTAGGCAGTACAACAGCCCAGCCATGGCTTCACCCAAGATGGACACCTGGTCACGAGTTTTCACACTTATATAAGTTTTGGTCCATTTACATGTTGGGGTTAATTGCCTAATTACAGGTTCAGGTTATGAAGTCCCATCCTCCCAGTTTGCTCTCCTCAATTCGCTGTTGTATATACCTTTTGGGCCTGAAGCTGGGTGTCCTTGGTTCTCGGGCTGGAAAAGGATTGTTTTGTCTAACTAAACTGTGAAGAGAACTTGCTAACACTTTACGTGAAGTTCAGAGTTATATATTAATGCAGTACAGAATCTGAATTGAAAGCTACAACTTTAGGCATCATCTCATCTCCAGTGCTTGGAGCACCTCCTCCCCCTTTTTCTTTTCCAGTGACCTTGGTGCTGCCATGTTGTTTTCTCTCATGTGTCCTCACTTCCTCCTCTTCTCTGACTAGAAGAAAAGCTGCTGCTTGTAGGTACCATTGCCAACAAGTTCCACTAATTCAGAGATTCTTGCAAGACCCCGAGCACCGAGAAGCTGATCTCATCTCGACTCCGTGTTGGGAATTGCTCGCCGTGTTTCTGCCGTTGGCCGTGAGCGGGCGGTGGCGGCTGCGGCGGCGCCGGGGCTGTTTAACGCCTCTCTCCATGCGGGGCACAGGAAGGAGAAGCCGCCCCTGCCCCTCTGCCCCCGGCTGGGTAGGGGTGGCCAGGCAGGCCAGGCTCGCCGCCAGCCACGCTGAGATGGCGGCTGCCACGGCGTCATGTCGCCATGGGCCACGCCGGCATGGCGGCGGCCGCGGTGGTGGCCACAGTGCCTCCCCACCCCTGGGGAAGAAACTGCGTGTGGACTGTTTGATTTTCTTCTTAAACGTCATCACAGAGCCATTGCCAACCTCTCTAATTGGGCCAGCAGCGTGTCTGTCTTCAGAGCCATCACGGATTGGCTCTGTCGGACGCGGTGGGACCTTCCAGCAGCTTCTCACAGAAGCCACCCCTGTGGGCCCCCCACTACCAAAAATCAGGTTGTGCCAAATCAACACATCTGTTGGCTCCTGCAGTTTTTCATCTGGCAAATATCCTTGCACAATCAGAGGAGCAGTGGCTGTGCTTAAACTAAGTGACCAAAGCAGGGCCCTTAGCATCCATACAGGTGACTTAGCAGGACCGCTAACTGATGTCAGTATTCTTCATATTGTTACTGGAAACATCACATTTTGTGCTAATTGTGTATAGCTAAAGAGGTTTCTGGGAGTAACTTGTTGGAGTAACATCCAGAAGAAGTGCATTTAGGCAAAAGTTCTTAATCTGTGTCCTTTAATCCACCCTGCCAGCACCTTGAGTTTATGGCATGTGTGTGTTATAGGACCGGACTAATTGCTGTTATGCTGTTTTACCATAAAGCTATTGGCCTCCCTTTGCCTGGCAGAAGGATATTTTCCATTTCTACAAGATAAATGCAGGTGGTTGGCCTCACTGAGGCTGCTGAATGAGGACATGAGTGGCAAAGTTTGTCAGTGAATCCTGAGGCTGAGGATGAGCAGTGTTGGGAAACCTGAGCCATCAGCTGTCTCTGCATTTCAGAAAATTGTTCCAAGTTTGTTGTAGTTCCCCACTGCAGAGAATTAATTAGTTATGAAATTAAATGCTTAAAAGGGTTATTTTGGGGCTTATAAAATCTGTATAAAACCAAATAGGAATGATTCAATTATTTATATAAAGAACTTCTTCCAGGAATATTTGATCTCTTTACTACAGTCCTCACTATTTCCTACATCTCTGCTTAGAGAAAATAGACTCCTAAAATAATTGTTTTAAACCTTCTTCACTACCCTTTCCTTTTAATTTCTTTTTACTGTGTGATTGTGTAGTTCCATGAACACAGCACGTTAACAACATGACACTATCTTCCAAATATAGCTTTGCTGAGGGATGTCTTTTTCTGACACTTGATATTTGGGTTTGTTGCTCCTTTGGCCCCTCCCTTTGGAGCTGTCTTTTCTGCCAGTTTTGGGTAAAAGGAGTGTGTGTTTGTATGTGTGCATGCAGGAAGGGGGTTTGTCCTCTTTGGTACTGCTGTGTCAGTATAATGGGGTTTTGTTATGGGTTTAATTGATAAAATAAATATCTCCTATTTGATAACAAATACTGCAGTGTTTTTAAAATTTTATCTTGCAATTTAAGACACTATGTTTCATTAGTGGAAAAAATTATTTCTAGTGATAGCATTTTAATACACTTCAAAGTGCTGTGGGTTCCAATTCTATAGAGTTAGGTTTTAATAAGATGATACAGCTTTTCTCTTAAATGACAACTACTCTATTTTATTGTTCACTACTGATCTACATTTTAAAACAAACTGAATACAAATGTTTTGAACAAGAAAGAAATAGCAAGGTAGCTACCAAAATATCTTTTATGACTATTTTTTTAAGCAGGTAACTTTTTGAAAGGCTA
Organism: Oxylabes madagascariensis; assembly: GCA_013400675.1. NCBI lineage: Eukaryota > Metazoa > Chordata > Aves > Passeriformes > Timaliidae > Oxylabes > Oxylabes madagascariensis. Next base: position 71,473 of record VYZR01046400.1, read on the forward strand.
TATTCTTGAATCTCCAAAATATTTAAGTCGCTGTCATGTGAACTCCTGTGAGAGAAGGAAGACAGAGAACTCAAGTGCCTCATTCTTATAGTGTGAAATGAAGTTTGTGGGTGGACTTTTCACAGAGCTGCATTATGTTTTGTCTCCATGTGACATGCTGGTTAAATGGACAGGACAAGCCTTTGTAGTTTTGCAATGTCCCAGTGTTCTTTAGCACATAAGGAGAGTGCAGTATTGGTGCAGCTGTTCATAAACTGGTGATTGAAAATCTTGTTCAGGGCAAGACAGAAAATGCTACATCATAATTCTGAATCTGTGTTTTGAAGATGCTTCTGGCAATGTGAAACACTCCCTTTCCTTAAAAACACGATTGCCTCTAATCCTCGTTGTGTGATACTGCAGATGGAGACAGTACTAAGCATCTATTAGCAATTCAGATGCACAGGGCTGAGGTTGAAGTTTTGATCTTTTATGTTCTCTGAGGATCTCTGAAGAGTATTTTTGGCCTGGGGGTTTTACACAGCCCTATTTTGTGAGAAGTGCTGAGCTCCCATTTCTTTTCTTTCTGCTTTGCTGAGGGTGGGGTTCTGAAAGCCACTGCTGAAAACTTCAGTTGTAGCTTGTCTTTTTGAAGTAGTTGCATTTAAAATACTTAGAGGGCCTAAAGTATTCTAATTTCTCTGGTAATAATAAGCGCCTTCCTTGAATGGTAGCCGAGAGGAGACTCACTAACAGCACTTTGCACACTCGCTCCCCAGCTCATGTAAAATCTCATACCTCAGGGTACCAGAGGTGTTCTTCAGTGCTGACCTGGACACTAACCCCTTACTTTAGGAAGGAGGGAAGGGTTTGGCCTGAACTGAGACCTGGAGATGTTTGCTGGAAGGCTGGAGTGTATAAACCAATAACGGGATGTTATCTGTTGCAGCTGCCACCTTGCACCAGGTGCTCCTGTGAGTTTTTGCTGTTCATAGAGTCCCAAAGAGCTGGTGCCATGCAGGGAGAGCAAACTGAAGGGCCAAGAGATTGTCAATTATGTGCTCACCTGAGGGGTTTCAGATGTCCTGGAAAACCATACAAAAATTCTAGGATTTATCTGTTACCTTCCTTGCCCAGGTTGTGGAGTGGGACAACACCACTTTGTGGCATTTTAACCCTGATCTGGTGAAGACTAGATCTTTGTGTGGTAGTTCTGTGCTGTGATTTTGAAGTTTTCTGTATACTGAGAGACTTGTTTTCTGCATACTTGCGGGTTTTATCATGATCGTTGAAATTCAATATAAGAAGACAAATCTCTCCTTGCTGTTATTTTTTTTTAGTCTTGGTTGGTTGGTTCAGGAAGCAGCTATCATGGAACAGGGTGAAAATATCAATTGACATGTAGATGACATGCAAAGGCAGTATTTCATACATGTATTTCGTCTGCTGGATGTGTACAAATATGAGCCTCATGAGATAGTTTCTATTGCACTGGCTGCAGTATAAAAGATTAAAGCTTGGAGCAGTTTGTTTAATTAATTCCAGTGTAGCACAGCCCTGTGACCAAAGGCACAGAGACAAAAGAGGGTCTTCAGAACGTGTTAACTGCGGGGCAGCGGGGGCGGCTTCGCAAAGGTCACAGCAAAGAGCCCATCCCAGCTCGGGGGGTAAGTGATCTCCCTGCAAGAGAGAGCAAATGCTGCTTTCACATGCGTGAGGCTCTTGTTTGCTCACAGTGACAGTACAAAAGAGAATCAGAATTAGTTCATATAGGCATTATTTTATTTTTTTCTTGATGACTCCCTGTCATTACTGAAAACGAATATGTTTTCCAGCATTAAAATATTGCATGGGCTATCAATATTCTAGTATACTCTTTCATGTTCAGAATGTGGAAGGGGGTTGCTAGAAGAGAACTTGCTGTATTTAATTAAGTAGCTTATGTATACATGGTAGTTTTCAGAAAAATGAACTGAATAATCTCAGGATATTTCAGGGTGCATAGTTTGAAATGATATATTGCACCATCCTACCATAACAATATTTGTTATTAAAGGAAACTTTAAAAAACAGTAACACCCCCCAGTCGTGATTATTCAATAGTTTTACCAGTCAATTTTCTCCTGTGTATTTTGGTTTTTTTCCTTACAATCAGAAAATAGTGCATACAAAAACTCTGTGGGTCCTTTTATCTTTGCACAGGGTCACCTTGAATGATCTCAGCATTTCCATAAAAGCAGCAAAGAGCTCCTCATTCTAGTGTCAGACTTGCTTTCTGGCCCAACAGGTACTGGATTACATGCTGAGGTTGTATTTCTCAATTGTATATTTATAATCTTCAAAGCACCTCTTTTCAGGAGGAAATTAAACTCCTTGGACAGGATTTGTAAAGTTATTGAGGTTCCTGAAATGCAGATAATCTCTAGCTGGGACTTTTAAAATATTAATTGGGACTCCCGTATACTTCTCAGAATCCAGGGTAGTACATTACTTCCATCTTTAGGCCAAATGAGGCCTCATTTCCTGAGTGAGGAATTTAGGAAATGCTGTCATTTGGAGATGTGTCCAAAAGCATGCAAATATTTTGCTGAGTAAGACCAGCCTTTAAAACTTGTGTTTTAGTGTTTTGTGTCATTTGGCTGACAGACCATGCTTTCAGTTCTGGGGGATGTGTGTGCCTGGCTGAATTTCAGTTCTGTGTTTCCTGAATATGCAGGCTTTGTGCAGAAAATGGTGAACCTTACTGCTAGCACCAATGTATGAAAGGAAGGTTTTATTACAAGCTGCCTGATGTGTCACCCAAAGTCCCTTAAGGTAACCACTCTCCTGTTGAGCCTGGGCTTGACTGAACTTCATAAGCAAGCAGCTTTAGATGGTGTTTTTATCATGTCCTGAACAGTCTGAGGTAATCTCTCAGACTAGCATGTAAAGACCTATATAAATGCTAAATATTCCCAAAATCTGTCTTTGTGGGCATCCTTGTTCCTTGCTGAAAAAATAAAATAATGCCATTAACATATTTTATAGAAAAAGTAGCCCATCTTTGGGTTTTCCCACCGATTTTCTTCTCGGTCATGAGAAGAAAATCAACCTTCTGATGACCAAGATATGTTTACAGGTGATACATGTTATGGTTTTGGAGTTCTTGGCATTGCCAGGACAAGAGGTTTAGGATTATGAACAGCTTTAAGGTTCATCTCTTTAGCAAAAAATTTCTCTGCAAAGCTGCTGTTGCAGTATCTTTAAAGAAACTGAACTATTCTAACCTCACGTTAAGATTAGGAGTAAGGATTAAATTTCTCTAACTTTCTCTCATCTTGATATAATTTGGGAGTATTTAGAGTTGAATATACTGCCGTTGGAACTTTGCAGTCAGTGTTTCATCCCAAAGGTATTCACTGTTAGATGATAACTTATGACAATAGATCTAATTCAGAAGCACGTTGCCTCCACAAAAGTGACAATGTATTTGTTAGAATTCATTTTAATGGAAAATGTTCAATAAAAGAAGAATGAGCAGCTTGGTGGCTGGGACCTGTTTAGTATCACAGTGCAGGCAGCACCCACTGTTCAGCATGGGCCACATCCAGGGGATCAGCCTGGAGCTGCTCTGACTCGGGTGAAAAGAAGTGTGGCAGAGATCCTTGCTGCCATGCAGCAGCATCCAGCATATGGCAGATCCACCTTCTCCCTTGACTGAAGGAGCCTGGCCTGAGAGCACATGAATTGGCAGTACAAAGTTTATATAATGTACAAAGAGCACCTATTCAATGATGACAACTAATTGAATGGAGATACAACTACTGAAACACTGACCTGGGAATTCTGATTTACTTGTGTGAAGATAATTTGTACATCAGTCCAACACAACCCTTGGATGAGTATTTATCTGTAAGCCTGGGAGTGTCCCTAAGGAAGTATCAAATGGGACATTTGCAGAACCATTTATAAAATCTTGATAGTACTGGTGAGAGGTGAGGAAGCATCCTTGTTGGTGTAGGCACATGATTGTGTGCCTGCTTTTTGTGCTTTTAGAAAAGAAACAAGCAAACAAGCTGTGTAGGGTAGAATAAAAGAAATAAAATAGTGGTAGAAAGATTCAGCAGAAAACCTGACGTTCTTCTAGTGTTCAACAGAACTTGTAACAATAAATGTTGTTCTTCTGCAGTGTGTCAGCCATCTAGGATATTCAGATCAGCAGTGCTAAGATCCATGGTCCTGCAAGAAAATTTATAATCATGACAAAAATGGAATGAAATCCGATTTCCCCCCTTTTTACGTATTTTATCTTGAACTGTATCTTATGTGACAGGACTGCAATTAATATCTCTTGAAAAACAGAAGGCTCGTTAAATTGGCCTTGTTGTGGTTGCTGAGGTGCTGTGCTGCTGCTGAAAGGGATTCCCCCATTATCTGTGTTTGACACAAACTCTAATCAACCAGGCCAATTCTCCTTTATCAAAGGGCTGTCACATGAGTGGAGATAATATTTATTCTGACTTGTACTAGCATAAAAAATGTAGGCAGATATACAGCCCTCTGTCAGAATCGGTCATGCAGAGCATTTATTGAGGTGTTCCTTTTCTGCAAAGGGCTCAGCACAGCCCTCTTCACCTTTCACCACTGGGGATCCAGGTCATTCTGGTTCTTTAAAACCTCTTCTTTCAAGGAATATTTATGAAATGAAATCTCACAGCAAGAAGTGTCAAAGGGCAAGATTAATATCAATTCTGCAATTCCCTCCACAATTTATTGATGAAAAAAAAAAATCCATCAGCCTGTTATAAATGAAACGCCAATAAAATTATAAAAAGTTTTCTTTTACAATTTATATATCAGAAATTTAAATGACCCACAAAATAAATCAGCACCGAGCCCGGGGTCGGAGCCTGGTGAACCATGGACTTAGTACCAACTGCACAAAGTCCCCCCTAGGTTCACAAATGCAGGGGTTTCTGAGTCCATTTTTATACACTTCTTCTGCAGGG
>VYZR01046405.1:1176-11913 GCA_013400675.1 Oxylabes madagascariensis
ATAGGTTGGACAAACATTTTTCACCAAATGTCAGAAAATGGAAAGAAAGACAGAAGTGTTCCCTTTTTTTAGTACATTAGATTGTCCACAGCCCTTTCAGTTATGGTAGAAAAAGAAAGGAGCCAGTCATGCTATTACAAAATTAAATGAAATCAAGTTGCCATTTATGTTATTCTGGGAGAAAGTATTAATATTTTCATGTAAATGTCACACTTGTGAGAACTATGCTGGAAAACAAATTTCATTTTCTTTCTGTTCAAGTGTGATTACGTTTGCTGTATGCTAATTGGGAAAGTTCAGTGTAATTTAGGATTAAACTATGTTTAAAACAGGAGGTAATAAGGTAAATATTTATGATTTTAAAATTTATGTAGTTTTTGAAGGATACATTTTAGAAATTTAGAATTAAATTTCTCTTTTTTAAAGTTGCTGTATTAATCAAGGAATCATTTCATGAATTCACATGGAAGTCAATCCTGTGTACTCTTACCAAAATTTACACTTCATAATGGTTTCGCTAAAGATTTTAAAACCAGAACATGGTAGTGATAGATCATGTTAAAAAGATTTTTTTAATTTTCACAAGCATTGTGTGGCGTGTTTACAAAGAACATCCAATTTAGTATATTTTTCAACAAATGTACTTTGAAGTACACTTAAAAACATTCAAAGGATTGTTGTGGTGAATCAAACATTCTCTTGCATTTATATGCTGATTTGCACTGTTGTAGGCGCTCACAACTGTTAAATTAGATATTATTGTGAACTGACAAAATTCTGTCCGTAAAAAAATATATCCAAGCATGACTTCCTTTTATTATGTCCCAGGTCAGTACATGCTTAGTAACGGAAAAAAAACTAAGATGGCATATTAGAATGCATTTGGATTGCTAATCTCATGCTTTGATATATTTGTCCTTACTTTCTTATGTATTATTCAGTAAAGGAATTACATTTCATCCTACTGACTGTATCCTGCGTGTGTCCTATGAATAATTTTCTTGGGTAAGAGTACCCATGTACTTTTTTTCTCACAGTGCTCAGTAATGATCTGTTCCCTTTTGGTATATTTTTATTTTATTTAAGGTTAGCCCTATGTTTGAAGCTGTATATTTCTCTGAAATGAGAATTTGAAATTATAATGCGCTGTCTCCAAAATATAAAAAATGATCAGTCACCACAGATGACAAATTTTTGTCTTTATACATTAAAAACTATGATTTTCCTTGAAAATTAAATCTAAGAATTTGAATATCTAAGTTTCTTACTTTCTAGAGCACAGGGAGTTAATGTTACAGTGCTTCTTCCCTGAAGAAGATGGAGGTTTTGTACACTGATACAGCCACCACTAGTGACATTTTAGGACTTTATCAGTTTAATTCTGAATTTCAGAATCTGATCTTTGGTTATGGAGAGTTTAGTGTCAAATAATTGTGACAAGTAGCCATACTTAATAGAGAATTCTGACTAAGGCACTGCAGCTCCACAGAAGAAGATTGGAACTGCAAAATAATTTTGTGTTCAGCATTTTCCAGCAGTTACTAAAGATAAGTCGTCTCTTGTAGGTTGAACAGAAGCAGAGCCAGCCTTACTAAAAGATTAAATCAATATTTAATAAATCATTGTACAGCTCAGAGGTTTACACCTAGCCCCATTTGTGTGGGGTCTTATGCCACTTACTGTCGTTCCTGTGAATCACCTTTCAAAGTAGGGACCTAACTTTCAAATATTTTCTGGTCTAAGTTAAAGATGCTAAAATATTTTCTCTGCATTCATCAGCACTGTATGTTTATTAATGGCTTTCCACTTGTCACTATTGACCTGTGGAAGAGTCAAGCTCCAGCTAAGAACTTCAAGTCTATGAAAATACAAGCTGTGTTTTTACTAATTAATCAGTAGCAGAGTATCCAGGCAAATGCCTGTGTTCTGGAATTGACCATTCCTATGATTGACAACTATGTCAGAACATAATTGCTTGTTAGTCATCCAGCACAATATCAAAAACTTCCTGTGTATACTTCTGCAGTTATTACGGTTCAAGAACATCTGCTGGAAGCCAGCGTGCTGATTCAGAGTGGATGTGGGCCATTCCACACAAATTGTCTTCCATGACAAAGTACACAGCCATGTTTAATTCATTAGTAGAGATGAAGCTTACAGGGTCACAGATATATGTAGTCTTGAAGTTCTCGAAATTACGGTTTTGCCTCTTCGATCAATCTGTTGTTCATAGTCTGCTTTTAATAAAACACCATTATACCGGCACATAATAATAAGAATTCCTGGGAAGTTTAGCTGCAAATATTGGCCTTTGGGGGGATTGTTGGTTTCTTTTTTTTTATCCACAAAATGTTTGAAGCTGTGGTTTAATATTGTGCTGAAGTGAGCTTTCTTTTTGCCTGTGATATATGAAGCAAAGACCTTTTATGTGGGATTTTTATCAGAAGCCACATCTGATTAGGAATTGTGTTAATGCGAATTTAAGATTCGGTATTTTCTTTTTTGCCTTTACTCTCTTGACTCGCTGTAGTAGAAATTGAGTATAATGATGAAATGCTCTAGTTCTAATCTTCCCAGTAAGAATGAAATGATCAAGCTGCTACCAAGCAACATTTTGGTCAATTGAATAAGTCTCCTAGACTTTGCAAAAGAATGTGCTGAGCAAATGTGAAGGTTTCACAAAGCTGTTTAATAGCAAACTGCTTGCAGAGCAGTTCATTGTTGTTTGAAGGAATCGCTGCTGAAGTATAGGAATCATATGCTTTGTATTTCATAAAGGCTTTTGAAACAATCCTCAATCCAAAGGTGAGCCTGACATTGTTCAGAAAAGATTAGAGAAATAGCATGTGAGAAACCATAGCTCAGAGTTTCAGTAATTTCAGTGGAATTCTACCGTAAAAGTGATTAAGTCTTAAACTTAATCCTAATGAGAAAGTAGTTCGTTAGCAATGGCGCTACTTTATATCTGCTTCAGAAGTGAAGAACCAGTTATGGCTGAGAAAAGTAAGAGAACAATCCACTTGTTTTTTCTGGTAAGTTCTTGGAAGCCTGGTATATTCTATTTATTCATTTAACATATATTTAAGTATTAAACTATTGATAATGATCTAATTATTTGTTAGTATGGAATGATGACTTAGGTGATTCTTGAGGCTCTTAAGAGAGTAGTATCTGTGTAATAGTAAATTTACCACGCAGATTGTGCCAAAGAGCTGGAAGAATAAAAAAACTTGCATCGCACTGAGAGTGAGGAAAAGGAATTGTGAGAAGTCCTTTGGTTTTCTGTCACTACAGTGTGTATAAAAAGACAGCAAGTAGCAGCTCTCATGAGTCTTCTAAATGTTAGCACGTATAGGATCTGTAATGTTTTCTTTTGTGCATATTCTCATCTCCATTGAAGTTAGCTGAAGCACTGGACATGGCTCAAGTAGGATAAAGTTACACATTTTATTTATAGTTAAAGGATGTGATCTCTGAATGAGAATAAAGAAAAGCAACTGAAAGTATTTGCACTCACATAAGGGAGTGTTAATAGATTCTCCAGGTACATAATAGCAAGAATATATACTTCAGACCTTCTTAAAAGTAATTAGATGTTTTTATAGCCTGTAAGGTTTTGATAATGTGGCTTTTCTGTTTATTAGCTTCTTTATAACATAGTTGTGGATATATAAATATTGCATAATTGTAGCATCCCAATACTTTATCGGAACTCAGTTGTTTTAATATTTCAGTATCATTCACAATTAATGTTGAAGCATAATAATACTCAGCAAATACAGTCTAGCCAATTAGAATGATGGTAACCAAATAGGATGAAGTTCATAAAGCTATATTTATACTCATAAATTGGTCATAATTATCTGACTTAAAAAAAGTGACAAGGAGGTTTTCATAAAGATTATTTTGATAAGGTGTGTTTACACTGTCAAAAAAACCTTACTCTGCTGATAAAGCAAATAAAATTTTGCCAATGATTAAAAAAAAAAAAGAAAATAAATTTGCTTTTGAAACTTAAAGAGATTTGAAGGAAAAAAGTATGAATAAAATCAGTTTAATCTGGTACTGTGACCTAGTCCTTAAATGCCTGTCAATGCTACATGCAGAAAGAGTGATGACTTAAAATGACTTGTTTGTTTTCTTTGTACTTGAGATACTGAAACAATGTGTTACTGTCATCTGCACAGAGTAATCTCTACCGAATTGATCTGTTGTCTTATTTCTGTATGTCTGACAATGGTTGAAGCAGAGGTTTCTGTCACTGTTAAACACTGCGGAGAAAACATGGAACTTGTCAGGGGAGACTATCAGGTACCTGACTTATGTTTCACTTCTTAGCCTTGAACCCCCAGTTTATTTGTCAGCTTTGTGTTTAGTATCAAAATTTGCACACAGCCAATATAAGATACATGTGATTTCTTGTATTGTCAGTTAAATTTCTGGAACTGATGTTTAAGGTTACCTGTTTGTATATATTTCATCAAAACATTCATTCTTGTATATGCACATAAAATTTCTCAGTATTAATTGCAACTTCTAAGAGATTACTTCTGAAGTTATTTTGTCACACTTTGCTTGTTGTGGTGGTTTGTTGGTTGGGTTTTTTTCTGTTTGTGTTGGTGATATTTTTTTTCCCTGTCCTATGGTCTTCTTGCAAAGAATCATTTCTCTCTGTCTTTGTTTAAAACAGTTTAAAGGGGAACACTCAAAAATTAGTTCCCTCCCTTTGTTTTGAGCAATTCCTCTCCACCAATAAGGAGAAACAAAATATCAGTAGATATAATTGAACAGATAACGATTTGCTAACAAGTGAGACTGTAACAGGAAAAAACAACAGTAAATAATCCCTAGATACAAAATTCCTAAATCTCACAATCTGCCCGAGGAGAGAGGGATGCCCAAAATGGCGGAAATGCCCTTTCCAAGATGGCGTCCACCACAGGCAGCTGTGTGTGCGGAGACAGGGATAGTGGCGTCAGACCCTCCCCCAGATGGTGACCTTTGCAGGTGGCTGTGCTCTCGGGGAGACAAAGGGACAGGATGGCAGCAAGCCCTCTTGGGAATGCGGGAGATTACAGAGGAGTTCAAGTGGCAGATGAGAAGTGCCGGTGTGTGTGGGGTCAGCGCCGCTGCCTGCTGCCTCCTCCTGCCGCCCGCCAGACTCTGCAGAGCTGGTGCTGCTGTGGTGGTGTCGGATCTGGGAAGGAAATTGTGGGTGCCAACGCAGGGTGAGCTGGCCCCAGGGACTTGCTGGAACAGATAACATTTTGGGTTACCTACCACAGCATCTTGAGCTGGAAGAAGCGTAGTTTCAGTTCACGTTATGGCATCATTCATAGAATTTTTAGGAAATTCCTAAATTGTTTTGCAATCTTATGCCAAATTATAGTAGAAAACAAGAAGCATAAAAAATATGAAATACAGGCTGACATCTGTCTGTTTTTGAGAGCATTGAGATACAGTTCCTTTAAACGGTGTGTAAGCATTCAGATGTATGTAAAAGATTTTGGAAACATTTTGATATTACTAAAAGATCTATTATCTAAAGACTGTATACAGGAAGCTTTTAAAAACAAGTGGTAATCTAATGTTAATAACTTCAATATACTTGGCGTCAAATTTCACCTAGTAATTTTTGCATTGATATGGGTTTTTTTTGATCTTTACCATATCTTATAAAGAGATTTCCATTCTTGAATGAAAAGATTGAAATTATAAAGGATATGTGGTATTTTTTAGGTACACTACATCAATAATTAGTGTCCTCAGTCCTGGAAATTAGTGTCCTCAGTCCTGTACCTTGTGTCTCTTACTATGTAGCCTAGTGTAAGCTTTCTTTCACTCACTCTTGTTTTTAGTCACTTACTGTCAGACGTCTCTTACCGATGCAGGTTGGGGTAAAATATTTCCTAGGTAGGCTTTTGCCTGGAAAATTGTTGCAGACCCTTTTGAAGATTTTGTACTTTTAGTACCATTTTCAGGGGGTTGACATTCATTACATGTATATATATATGAGGAAATAAATAGTTGTTACTGTGCTGGTAATGAATGTCCTTGGTCTGTAGTGAGTTACTATGACAACTTAGTGCAAATGTCCTTGACCCTTGGATCTGAGGATTTCAGGAGGCATAGCAGTCACTATTCATGTGCAGCTAAATCTGTAAAAATATGGAAAACCCTATGGAAATGTGTTGCTCATTATCATGTCATTTATTGACTTCTTAATTTGGGTGAACTTCTTAAAACTCTTGCTATAAAGTGTGGATTATGGAATTGATTTGATGTTGTTGTTTTTTCAATGGTTTCTAACTTTTCAACATTCTTCTCAAAAAGATGGCACAGGATTTTAATACTGGTTTCACTGGGTTTATGTGTGGTTGCATCAATTCTGACACGATATGATCCCAAGGACTGAGTTATCTTTTATAAATGCATTGTCATAAAAGCAATTTGAACTTAGCTCTCTGTATGCCAATATTTCTAGGTCCCTCGGTATCAGATTATTTAAAGATATTGCATTACCTGTCTTTTATTCCTTTGAACTCTGCATTTGGCAGCTATATTTCATCTCGGTGCAAATGTCTGCATATTACTGAAAGATCAGATTTAGCTGTATGATTGGCCTCACCAAACCATTGCTTGTATTCCTGCCAATTTTATGTCAGCTGCAAATTGTATCAGCAAAGATTTTATCCTTTGTTCTATTAAATGCAGTTAGTCACAACACAGGATCTTAGAGATTCTAGTTAATTTTAGTGATCCAAGAGGGATATTTACTTCATTTTTACTTCAAGTGCTTGTTTTTGTCTTAATTATCTCTTCACAGGTTTTAAATTCTCATCTCATTTACTTTAGTGAACTGAAAGATCTTGTGATCTCATTATAAAGTAGCAATCTTGCCAAGATGACCTCTCTCCATGGAGTCACACTTCTTGGAACTATTTGTGATTTTACTCTTACTTAAGAACATATTGTTTTCCCAGGAAAGCATCATTTTGCCTGTAATCAATATCAGATTAGTGAAACAATATCCAGTTACTATACATAGTATTTATGAGCTATTTATCTTTTTTTTTTTAATAATTATAATTACAATATATATGTTTATGAATCTTTCAGAAATTCTGCAGAATCAAATATTTTTGGAAGATCCAAATTATTTGTTCCAGAGGTAATTGGTAATAGCCTGGGATGAACACTATGTTGTTTTGTTCATTTAGTAAAATTGAATACTTTCTTGTCATTACAGTTATCATGCAGAATAAAATGTCTTTCTCGGCTACTCTTTCTGTAACAGAATTGTCCTGTCAGTTTCTTGAAGGCTGTCAATGCTTTTCCTTTACTTGTGATTGTAAACCCGTTTGGCGTTGCTGTCACAGGGAGGTTAACCTCTCACAATGGGTCTGGGTTATTTTGCATTTTGTGGGGAATTGGAACTTTGTCCAGATTTAGGTATCAAAACGTTGGAGGTCTACATCTGAGTTAGGTGCCCAGTTAACATTTAAAGTCAGTGGAGAGAAAGACGCAGAGCAACATGTTCGTACTTTAGGAGGTGAATGGTGCTTCAGACAGCCAAGTTCTCTTTATCGATTCTACAAGTATAGACTAGTAAGATTAGTTCAGGTGCGAATATTTTAAATCAGGACAGATGAATTTTCATGTCTCTCGTAGTTTTCATGTATATATATATATATTTATGAAAAGCTCTTATTTGACCTACAGAATCATCAGAACTTTGCAGTGGTCAATCCATTTAGCCTATTAAAGAATGGAATGAATTGTCTTCTGGATTTATCTCTTTATTTCTTGTAAAGTGAATGTGTACAATCCATCTAAACTAGAACAATTTTATTTAAAACAACTGTATTAAACTCAGTGAGATGAGAAACTCATAATGTGCTGCTAATTTCCATCAGGCATGGACACAGTTTGTGTGTTTTTTGCTTAAGACAGAGCTAATTCAAATGCCTGCTATGCAGGTGGTTCTTGGATGAAAACCTACACATCCAACTCTGTTCAACTAAAATTAGTCTAGTGGTAAAATGTGGCACTCAACACTAAGATATCAAGATCCAGAGGGATCAGAATGAAGAAAAGTAAGTTAACAGCGCATTGCTACTGTAGTTCATGTTATGGAGCTGCAAGGGGTACCATTCTCCTTGCTAATGGTTAAGATGTAAGACTGCTTTTTCCTGTAAACAACTACTTTTCTTACATTCTTCTTGCTGTAAAATACTCAAAAGCAAAGTGATCAGAGAGGGCAGAAGCTGTCAGAACATCCCTGCAAGAAGCTGTATAAGTAACTTTGATCTGCTGTGGTTGAAAGATAATTGTGTTTGCCACAGAGAGAAGATCGACAGTTTTACACACCCAGCAATATGCGAAAAGACACTCAGACTCAGAAGATTTAGCAGATATTGCGTAAGATTTGCTAGCAAAATACAGAAAGCACCATTTTAGAGGCCTCCATAGTACCCTGTCTGACTATTAGCTGTGCCTTCAGAAAAGGGCTTACAGGCCCAGGTCACACGTGCCAGTCTCACTTGGAATTCTCTCCTAAAACAGCTTCTGTTGTCATTCAGTGCTTTAGAGAACTGAACATAACCTCTTGGGCTGATTTATTAGAGATCCTTTTTCCGTTCCCCAGGACAGAATCAAATCCAACTGGAATAAAATACAGGCAGAGGTTGGCATGCAAATACATGTTCAAAATCTGTTACTATATATGATGTAAATTATCACCTCTTTTAAGGACATTAGAAAGATTCTGTATTATGGTCTGAAGAGGGACAATGTGATCAGCACAATAGGAGTATGCAGTAGCTGTAAAATTTGAGCATTATGTGCTTAAGTGGTATTCAGCTCACTATTTTTCTTAATTCACACTTGAGATATGTTGACTGCAATGGACAGGACAGAGGGCAATGGGTTTAGATTAAAAAAGGGCAGTTTCAAGTTAGGTTTGGGAAAAAAATCTTTACTCAGAGGGTGATGCAGCACTGGGTCAGGTTGCCCAGAGAAGTTGTGGATACTCCACCTCTAAAACTGTTCAAGGCCAGGCTGGATGTGGCCCTGAGTGACTTGATATAGTGAATGCCATCCCTGCACATGGCAGGGAGGATGGAACTAGATGATCTTTAAGGTCCCTTCCGGCCGTAACCTTTCAGTGATCTATGAGTCTAGATTAAAAAAAAAAAACAAAACAAAACAACAAATGGAGTGTACACTAACTAGTACTGATATTTACATCTCATGAAAGTTGTTTGTAATTCCTAGATTTTTATGATATTAGGTCAAAGAATCCAGTATTCAGTAGTTCACTCTCTGTTTTTTAGGTAAAGATTGACATTATGGAGCTGAGGTCATCTTACTGTAAATTATTATAGTGTAACTTAGTTTGCTTGTTCTTGAGCATCTTTCCTCAAGCAGATTTGCTCTCCCAGAATTTAAATATTAGTCTTTGGAGTAAATTAAGATTAGAGTTGAAATTTTAAGAAACCATTAAAGCAATCCAAAATTCACAGTTTAGTCAGCTGCAACCTCATTTTATCATCTTAATAGAGATTTAGAGAGACAATATTGTGTAGCAATAGCATATGATTAACTTTTCAGCAGATAACTTGAAGAATGAAAAATCATCACCTCTCATATCACTGTATGTCTCTTCTGTTCATGTTTTCCAAAGTCCATCACTAACAGGTCTTCAAATAAAGAAATAGATAAGGACATTAGCAAGTGGTCTTATCTCTTTATACTTTCAAACAGATACATGACGTTGTTATGAAAAGTCAGTGCTATTCAGAAAACTGTGGTCACATTCTTTAGGCTCCACATAATAATATAAATAGTAATTCATCAGAACAGTGACTCCCTTAGGTATAATTAGTGTTGAGCTCACAGTAAATCAGTTGCTGTCAGTTACTGATAAAGGTAGTTGCTCTCAACTGTAAGCTCAGGGAAAAGATTTACTATATATGTACCTGCTCTTGTACTTCTTGGTGTTAAAGAGACCTCCTCTTAAGAAACATTAAAGACTGTCTTCACCTGGCAGCTCTTTAAAAGCAGTGATGACGGTAAAACTTTGGCTTAGGACTTGGCTTATGGAGTTCTCTAGAAAAACAACTTGCGTTGAGAAGCATATGTATGTGGACAATAACATTGAGATTGCTTCTCACTTGGCAAGAATTATTCAACAAAGTTATTTTTTAGTTCGTCTTGGTGGTCTTATTTGTGTCATAAATTAAGGTTTTTCAGTGCAGTATGAAAGAAAACAAATGCAAGGATTTAGCCTGTAGAAGAGAAAAGTTGTCAAATGAATTAAAAATCAAGTAACTAAGGGAATTTGTGCTATTTAACATCACACTTACCTGGCTACAATTCATCCTTGAGCATCAAAAACAAACTTTGAAACCAATGCAATTTTTCATCTAGAGGAAAACTATATGAAAATAGTGACATCTAATAGTACTTTGATGTTAGAAGAATTTATTGTACAAAATATTTGGGAAGGTCTTTGATCCACTTTCAAAAAAAATCCAAAGTGAGTTAGGAGCACTGAATGTCACATAAATATTAGTGCTCTCATTTCCTTCCCGTGAGCTTTTTCTTCTTTGTTCCAGATGGTTTCTAATTTTTGAGAGGGGAGTTTTAGGAAATTCAAATACAACAAAAGCTCTGCATATAGCAGATGACTAAAATGAAGGAAAAAACCCCTAGGAAACTTTTTTTTTTTTCCTT